>JAJIYU010002762.1:0-29132 GCA_030144865.1 Tinospora cordifolia | reverse complement strand
TTTAATCTTGTCTTGATAAAATTGAGATCTTTACCAACTTTGGTGTTAAAGAAAATTCAATCACCATTAGTATTCCCTGAGGACGATACCCGGACTTTCCGGATATTACTGCATGCGATCTCGTATACTTGTGGGTCCGCTAACACCTATGCCGGTCTATGATTGTGTATTGATGTTTATAGTCGAGAATGAACTTACTAAGGGTTCAAAAAGACTACAATCATAGACCATTATAAACTGCCATAGACTATCATAGACTATTACAGACCATCATAGACTATAATATGTTCGTCTTTCATTGGCTTCTGTAAGTTGGTCTATGAGATTCTATAATTGTCAATTATGGTGTCTAGCTGTCCATAAAGGTCTATAAGGGTTTATAGTCATTTATAATTATCCATAATGATTTTTTTATACTAGTAATTGTCAACAAACTTACTTAAACCAAAGAGGGACTAAATATTATGGTTTATGATGGTTTATGACCGTGTGTTGATGTTTGTAGTCGAAAATGAAAAATTATAGACGCTCATAGACAACCAGAGACTATCATAGACAACCATAGACTATCGGAGACCATAATATGTTAGTCTTTCCTTGGTTTAAGTAAGTTGGTGTATGACGTTCAATAGTTGTCAGTGATGGTCTCTAGTTGTGTATAATGGTCTATAAGGGTTTGTATATATTTATAATTATCTATAGGTGTTTTTGATGCCTATAATTGTCTATGAACATACTTAAACCAAAGAGAGACTAATACATTATGGTCTGTAATGTCCTATTATAGTCTATGGTGGTCTTTAATGGTTTATGATGGTATATAATTGTGTATTGATGTTTATAGTTAAAAATAAAGTTACTTATAGTTCAAAAAGACTACTATAGATGATTATAGACAATTATAGTTCACAATAGACTATCATGGACCATAATATGTTAGTCTTTCTTTGGTTTAAGTAAGTTGGTCTTTGACCTTCTATAATTGTCTATAATGTTCACTTGTTTTTTTATATTGGTTTATGAGGGTTTATAGTCATTTGTAATAATCTATCGTAGTTTTTGATCCTTTAATTATCTATGAACTTACTTAAACCAAAGAGAGACTAATACATTAAGGTCTATGATGGTTTGTAGTTATCTACGATAGTCTATGGTGGTCTTTAATGGTCTATGATGGTTTACAATTGTATGTTGATGTTTATAGTTAAAAATGAACTTACTTAGTGCTGAAAAAGATAATTGTAGACGATCATAGACAATTATTGACTACCGAAGACTATCATAGACTACTATGGACCACCATAGACCATAATATGTTAGTGTTTCTTTCATTTAAGTAAGTTGTTCTATGACCTTTTATAATGGTCTATGATAGTCTCTAATTGTCTATAGTGGTCTATGACTATTTATAGTCTTTTATAATTATCTATAGTAGTTTTGGATACTTGTAATTGCCTACGAACTTATTTAAACAAAAGAAAGACTAATACATTTTTGTCTATGATGGTCACTATTGGTCTATGATAGTCTATGGATGTTTACAATGGTCTATGATGGTTTATGATTGTGTATTGATGTTTGTAGTTGAAAATAAGCTTACTTGTAATTTAAAAGGACAACTATAGAGGATCATAAACCATTATAGACCACCATAGACTATCATAGACTACTACACCATCATAGACCATAATATGTTAGTCTTTTTGTTGCTCAAATAAGTTGGTTTGTGACATTCTCTAATGGTCAATGATGGTCTCTAGTTGAGTATAATGGTCTATGAGGGTTTATAGTCATTTATAATTATCCATAGTGGTTTTTGATGCTTGTAATTCTCTATGACCTTACTTAAACCAAAGATAGACAAAAACGTTATAGTCTCTGATGGCCTGTAGTTATCTATGTTAATCTATGGTGGTATGTAATGATCCATGATGGCTTATGATTGTGTGTTGATATTTATTGGTTAAAAGAAACATACTTATAGTTTAAAGAGACTACTATAGACGATCATAAACTATTATAGACCACCACAAACTATCATAGACTATCATAAACTATCATACACCATCATAAACCATAATGTGTTAAACTTTCTTTTGCTTAAGTAAGTTGATTTATCACCTTATATAATGGTCTATGTTGGTCTCTAGCTATCTATAATGGCCAATGAGGGTCTATAGTCATTTATAATTATCTAATCTGGTTTTTTATGCTTGTAATTTTCTATTAACTTACTTAAACCAAAGAAAGACTAATACATTATGGTCTATGATTGTCTGTAGTGGTCCATGATAGTCCATGGTGGGTTATATTGGTCTATGATTGTGTATTGATGTTTGTAGTCACAAATGAACTTAAAAAAAGTTTTAAAAGACTATTATAAACAAGCATAGACCGATATAGATTGCCATAGAATATCATAGATTATTGGAGACCATTATAGAGCACCATAGACTATCATAGACTATTACAGATTATTATAGACCATAATACATTAGTCTTTCTTAGGCTTAAGTAAGTTGGTCTATGATGTTCTATAATGGTCCATAATGGTCTCTAGTTGTCTATAATGGTGTATGAGGGTTTATAGTCATTTATAATTATCTTATAGTTTAATAGGATAATTATAGATGATCATATATAATTATAGACCACCATAGACTATACAGACTACTGTGGACCATCAAACACCATGATATGTTAGTCTTTCTTTAACTTAAGTAAGTTGGTCTATGACCTTCTACAATGGTTTATGATGGTCACCAGTTGTCTATGATGGTTTTTGAGGGTATATAGTTATTTATAATTATCTGTACTAGTGCCAGTGATTGTGTATGAGCATACTTAAACCAAATAGAAACTAATACATTACGGTCTATGATGGTCTGTAATGGTCTACAATAGTCTATGGTTGTCTATAATGGTCTATGTTGGTCTATGATTATGTATCGATGTTTATAATTGAAATTGAACTAATTTCTAGTTGAAAAGGACTAGTATTGACGATCATTGACCATTATAGACTACCAAAGGCTATCATAGACTATTATAGACCATTATAGACCATCATAGTCTTTCTTTGGCTTAAGTAAGTAATTTTTGACTTTGTATAATAATCTATGATGGTTTCTTCTTGTGTATATTGGTTGATGAAGATTTATAGTCATTTATAATTATCTACAATGGTTTTTAATACTTGTAGTTCTCTATGAATTTACTTAAACTAAAAAGAAACAAATACATTATGGTCTATGATGGTATGTAGTGGTCAATGATAGTTTATGGATGTCTATAATGGTCTATGATGGTCTATGATTGTGTGCTGATGTTTGTAGTGGAAAATGAACTTACTTAGAGTTGAAAAAAACTACAATAGACAACCATAAACCATTATAGACCACCAATGACTATCATAAACTACTATAGACCATTGTAGACTATAATATGTCAGTCTTTCTTTGACTTCTATAAGTTGTTATATGACCTTCTATAATGGTCTATTATAGTATGCAGCTGTTTATAACTGTCTAAGAGGGTTTATAGTGATTTATAATTATCAATAGTAGTTTTTGATGCTTTAATTGCCTATAAACTTACTTAAACCAAAGAGATACTAATACATTATAGTCTATGATGGTCTATAGTGGTCTATGATAGTCTATTGTGGTCTATATTGGTATATGATTGTGCATTGATTTTAACAGTTGAAAAATAAACTTACTAATAGTTTAAAAAGACAACTACAGTCGATTATAGACCATTATAGACCACCATAGACTGTTATAGACTACTATAAACTATCATAGACCATAGTATTTTAGTTTTTATTTGGCTTAAGTTAGGTGGTCTTTGACCATCTATAATGGTAAATGATGTTCTCTTGTTGTCAATAATCCTCTATGTGGGTTTATAGTCATTTGTAGCCATTTATAGTAACTTTCTATGCCTGTAATTATCTATGAACTTTCTTAAACCAAAGAAAGACTATTACATTATGGTCTATGATGAACTATAGTAGTCAATGAAAGTCTATGATGGTCTATAATGGTCTATGTTGGTTTATGATAGTGTATTGATGCTTGCAGTCCAAAATGAACCTACTTAGAGTTGATAAAATAAACTATAGCCAATCATAGACCATTATATACTACCATAAACTATCATAGTCTACTATAGAACATCGTAGCGCATAATATGTTGGCCTTTCTTTGGCTATGGTAAGTTGGTATGTGACCTTCTATAAGGGTTTGTGATGGTTTTTGATGCTTGTACTTGTCTATGAACTTACTTAAACTAGAGATAGACTAACATATTATTTTTATGATGGTTTGTATTGGTCTATGATAGTCAGTGGTGGTCAATAATGGTCTATGATGGTTTATGATTGCATATTGATGTTTGTAGTTGAAAATAAACTTACTCAAAGTTGAAAAAGACTATTATAAATGATCATAGACCATTATAGGCCACCAAAAACTATCATAGACTACTACGGATCATCATAGACCATAATATGTTAGCTTCTCTTTGGCTTAAGTAGGTTGGTCTATGACCTTCTATAGTGGTTTTTGATACTTGTAATTGTTTATGAACTTATCTAAACCAAAGAGAGACTAAGACATTATGGTCGATGATATTTAGTAGTGGTCTATGGTATTCTACGGTGGTCTTTAATGGTCTATGACTGTCTATGATTGTGTATTGTTTTTTGTAGTCGAAAATGAATTTACATATAGTTTAGAAAGTCGACTATAGATGATCATAGATCATTATACACCACCATCGACTATGAATGTACTACTATGAACCATTATAGACCATAATATGTTTCTTATTTTTTTTGTTTTAAGTAAGTCGGTCTCTGACCCTCTATAGTGGTCTATCATGGTCTCTAGTTGTCTATAGTGGAATATGAGGGTGTAGAGTCATTTATAATTATCTATAGTGGTTTTTGATGCCTGTAATACTCTACGAACTTACTTAGACCAAAGCAAGACCAATACATTCTTATCTATGGGGCCTGTAGTGGTATGTGATATTGCATGGGGTTCTATAATAGTCTTTGATGGGATAGGATTGTGTATTGATGTTTGTAGTAAAAACTGAACTTACTTAGAGTTGAAAAAGACTATTATAGATGATTATTGATCATTATAGATGATTGTAGACTTTCATAGACTACTACAAACCATCATAGACCATAATATGTTAGTCTTTCTTTAGCTTAAGTGAGTTGGTTTTTGACCTTTTGTAATGGTCAATGATGGTCTCTTGTTGTGTATTATGGTCAAAGATAGTTTATAGGCATTTATAATTATCTATAGTGGTTTTTCATGCTTATAATTGTCTATGAACTTGTATAAACCAAAGATAAACTAATACATTATGTTCTATGATGGTTTGTAGTAATCTATGATAGTCTCTAGTGGTTTATAATGGTCTATGATGGTTTATGATTGTGTGCTGATGTCTATAGTAAAAAACGAGCTGATGTCTGTAGTAAAAAACGAACTTAGAGTTAAAAGAGACTACTATAGATGATCATAAACCATTATAGAGAACCATAGGCTATCATAAACTACTACAGACAATTACAGACCATAATATGTTAGTCTTTTTTGGCTTTAGTAAGTTGGTTTACGATAGTAAATGGTGGTCTATAATGGTCTATGATGGTCTATGATGGTTTGTTGATGTTTGTAATTGAAAAGAAACTTACTTAGATTTTAAAAAGACAACTGTAGATAATCATATGCCATTATAAACCACCAAAGACTATCATAGACTACTACAGACCATTATAAACCATAATATGTTAGTCTTTCTTGGGTTTAAGTAAGTTGGTCTATGACTTTCTATAATGGTTTATGATGGTTTCTAGTTGTGTATAATAGTATATGAATTATAGTCATTTATAATTATCTATAGTGGTTTTTGATGCCTCTAATTGTCTATGAACTTACTTAAACCAAAGAGAGACTTATATATTATAGTCTATGGTGGTCTGTAGTGGTCTATGATACTCTATGGTGGTCATTAATGGTCTACGATGGCCTATGATTGTGTGTTGATGTTTGTTGTCGAAAAAGAACTTCCTTATAATTTAAAAAGACTATTATAGATGATCATAAACCGTTATAGGCTACCATAGACTATCATAAACTACTAAAAACTATCGTAGAACATAATATGTTAGTTTTTTTTTGGCTTAAGTAAGTTGGTCTATGACCTTTTATAGTGGTCTGTGATGGTCGCTAGCTGTCTATAATGGTTTGTGAGGGCTTATAATCATTTATCTTTATCTAAAGTGGTGTTTGATACTTGTAATTCTCTATTAATTTACTTAAACCAAAGCGAGACTAATACATTATGGGCAAAGATGGTCTGTAGTGGTCTAATGGCTTATGATGATCTATGATTGTGTATTGATGGTTGTAGTCAAAAATGAACTTAGATAAAGTTTGCAAGGACTATTATATACGATTATAGACAAATATAGAATGCCATAGACTATCATAGACTACTCTAAACCATCATAGAATATAATATATTAGTCTTTCTTTAGCTTAAGTCAATTGGCCTATGACCTTCTATGACGGTCTATGGTGTCTCTAAATATCTATAAAGGTCTATGAGGGTTTATTGTCATGATAATTATCTATAGTGGTTTTTGATGGTTGAAATTGTCTATAAAATTGTTAAAACCAAAGAGAGACTAATACATTATGGTTTATGATGCTTTGTAACAGTCAACGATAACCTATGGTGGTCCTTAATGGTCTATGATAGTCTATAATTGTGTATTGATGTTTATAGCCGAAAATGAAGTTACTTATAGTTCGAAAAGACTACTATAAATGATCATTAATAAATATAGACCGTCACAAACTATTATAGACTACTATGGACCATCATAGACTATAATATGTTAGTCTTTCTTTGGCTTAAGAAAGTTTATCTAGCACCTTCTATAATGGTGTATGTTGGTTTTTAGTTGTCTATAATGGACTATGTGGGTTTGTTGTCATTTATTATTATCTATAGTGGTTGTTTATGCCTGTAATTATCTATGAACTTACTTAAATAAAAAAGAGACTGATATGTTATAATCAATAATGGTCTATAGTAGTCTATGATAGCTTATAATGTTCTTTAGTGGTTTATGATGGTTATGATTTTGTATTGATGCTTATACTCGAAAATGAACTTACTTATGGTTCAAAAATAGTACTATAGATGATCATAAACCATTATAGTCATTTATAATTATCTATAGTGGTTTCTGATGCCAGTAATTGTCTACGAAATTAGCTAAGCCAAAGATAAACGAATACATTATGGTTTATGAGTATCTATAGTGGTCTATACTAGTCTACATTAGTCTATAATGGTTTATCATGGTCTATGATTGTGTATTGATGTCTGACAGCGAAAATGAACTTATTTATAGTTGAAAACGACTATTATAGAGAATCATAGACCATTGTAGACCACAATAAACTATCATAGACTACTATAGATCATCGCAGACTGTAATATGTTAGACTTTCTTTAGCTTAAGTAAGTTGGTCAATGACTTAATATAATAGTCTATGATTGTCTATAGTGTTCTATAGTGGTCTATGGGGGTTTATAGTAATTTATAATTATCAGTACAGGTTTTTGATGCTTGTAACAGTTTGTGAACTTACCTAAACCAAAGAAAGACTAATACGTTATAGTTTATGGTTGTCTTTAGTGGTCTACAATTGTTTATGGTGGTCTATAATGATCTATGATGGTCTATTATTGGATATTGATGTTTGCTATTGAAAATAAACTTACTTAGACTTGAAAAACACTACTATAGAATATTATAGACCATTATAAACCACCGTTGACTGTCATCGACTACTATAGACCGTCATAAGATGTTAGTATTTCATTGGTTTAAATAAGTTCGTCTTTGACCTTCTATAATGGTCTATGATGGTCTAATGTTGTCTACAATTCTCTATGAGGGTTTATAGTCATTTATAATTATTTATAGTGGTTTCTGATGTCTGTAATTGTCTATGAAATTACATAAACAAAAGATAAACTAATACATTATGGTCTATGATGGTCTATAGTGGTGTATAATAGTCTACGTTGGTCTATAATTGTCTATGATGGTCTTTGATTGTGGATTGATGTTTGTAGGCAAAAATGAACTTACTTAGAAATGAAAAATACTACTACAGACCATCATGGACCAACATATGTTAGTCATTCTTAGGTTTAACTAACTTAGACTATGACCTTCTATAACGGTCTATGATGGTTTCTAGTTTTGTATAATGGTCTGTGAGAGTTTATAGTCATTTATAATTATCTATATTGGTTTTGGTACCTATAATATTTTATGCACTTACTTAAACCAAATAGAGGCCAATACATTGTGGTCTATGATGGTCTATAATTCTCATTGATATGACAGTCTATGGGGGTCTACAATGGCCTATGATGATCTATGATTGTGTATTGATGTTTGTAGCTGAAAATGAACTTAGTTAGATATTTACAAGACTACTATAGATGATCATAGACCATTGTAGACCAAAATAGACTATCATAGAGTAACAAAGACCACCATAGACCATAATATGTTAGTCTTTCTTTGTCTTAAATAAGTTGGCTTTTGATCTTTTATAATGGTCTATGATGGTCTCCAGGTTTCTATAATGGTTTTTGAGGGCTTATAGTCATTTATAATTATCTATAGTGGTGTTTGATGCCTGTAATTGTCTATGAACTTACTTAAACCAAAGAGAGACAAATACATTACAATCTATAAAAACTCTGTCACACCCCGACCCCGGACCGGACGTCGTGTCTGTTAATGTAAGGCCCCGTCGTCGAGTGTCGCGCGGCTCCAAGCTCGGCGTGTGGTCCGTCGAGGCCCCGAGCGTGCGACAGTTATCGTCATCTATCTTTCTACCTCTATACACGAGGTTTAAATCATTTCTTTAATTTCAAATAATCATTTTAATCATGCTTCACTAAGCAATTAGTTTCAAATTAAATCCATCGAATGTTCAAAATCATATTTATACTAGAAATCAAGATAATAGTAACGGAAGCACTTTTCGGATCAAATATTTCTAAATCATTGAACACTGTTTATCTATACCATATCTAAAAATCATCAGTTTATCAATCAAGATAAAACAGTGTTCAAAATGGTAAAATTAGTCCTATATATACATATACAAAAATATGATACATGGCCCTCTAGCCCAAGTTCAAACATACATCGTAAAAACTGTACAAAAACAGAGAGACAGTTAAACCAAAAATATCACACTCTCTCTCTACATCCTCCAGTCTCTGGTTTGCATCCTCACTGAGCGCTAGGCTCATGAGTACCTGTAAAATAAAAATGGGGTGAGCTTGAAAGCCCAGTGGATCTCCCCTACACATTAATAACATTATACAAACGAGCATGCAAAACATGCAAATAGTTTCAAATCATTAGGGGCGTTTCAACCACTTAGTCAGTTTATCCGTTGCGCTCTAATACCAGGAATTTACCATCTAATATTAGGAATTAACCGAAAGAGTCAACCACCCTCGGTATACCAATTGTGGTCCTGAACACAATCAGACACGACATCTGTATCAAATAGAAGTCTACCTCTGAGACCATGACCCAAGAAGATACTGAAACCAAGGAAAAAAATCCTCATGACTTTCCAAATTCGAGGGTCTTATACGGCCGCTTGCAGTTTGGCCTAGTTAGGGATACCCACGATGACGTCCTAGGACATTCGGAAAACCTCAACGCGATGTGTCACCAGTGCCCATCCATCGCCCCGGTACGTGGAGTTCTTAATAAACCTTTAATGTTCTTTAGTTTCACAATCATAGTTTTCATTCCATAAAGTATACAGACATGCTTATTCAAATGCTAACCTAAGCAAAGAAAGCAAATAATCACCAAGCTGATCATAATATCCTAGTACTAGAAAACGAGTAACCAGACACTCGGATATCATGTAAATCAATCCACCCAAAGCATACATCCCTAGCATGATACTAAGTACAGGAATTTAAACATTGATCATATTCCGTATCCTACGTTCGCATAATACTAAAGGGTGAGGAAGAGATAATCAACCCCACCTGTACATGCCGGAATACTACTGGATCATCACCCCTCACACAGTAGTCCAATATCGTCAATCTGCATCATTAGATGGTAATGATACATTACTTTCGGCCTTTAATACATATTTAACCCGACCCTAAGGGTCTGTTATCAATCAATGCTTTATAGTGTACCCAAAACACTCCAAAAATAACATCCATGTCTATTAACTGTGGTCAGTACGGTGTGGACCACGGTCTACACACAATTTCTCACCCAATATTGGAATTTCACATGTGTACACCATACTTGTGATTACTAATCCAGTTTACCACTCAAATCTAGTGTATTGGACACCCAACAATCATTTAAACACATAAACCAACTAAAGAATGGTTGTTCACATTGTTTATTCAACGAAATCCCTTGATCAAGCCTTAAAAACGGGATTTTGTTTCAATCAAATCAACTCCTTCATTTCCACAACCAAATAACCATGATAAATCATCCATTTTGGTGTCCAAACACACATACAAGGAAAAAAATGACAGTTCATCAAATTTGGCTTGATTTTTAGCCATTAAATCCTTAACACAAACTCTTAAACAGATTTTCCATCACTTAATTCACCAACCATCAATAGCTACTCTAGATGATATCAATATCTTAAAGAAAAACACAAAAGAAATCAAAACTCACCTTCAAGTCGCTCTCCCGTCGTCTCCTCCGAATCCCAAGCAGTTTTAGTGCAAAATGAGAAAATCGGACCGCGGTCAGCCTGTAAGGACCGCGGTCTACAGTGTATTTTGCACTCTTCATGGATTTTTCTCACCACGGACCGCGGTCGGCATCAAACGGACCGCGGTCAGCAGTATGGTGCGTTATTTTTTAACGCTCTTTTCCGCACGTTTCTAACAATCCGAATGTTCTAATTAATTTTATCTTGATTAAATATCATACAATGATCATTAAAAACAAGTTTCCAATCATTTTTATATTTATTTTGAATTTTTAAAAATTCATGTTGACGTGGACACCTTATAAGACCTAGGGTGATTACAATCTACCCCCCTTAAAAGAAATTTCGTCCTCGAAATTTAAATGAAAAGTACCTGAGCAATGTGTCCAATCACTCTATCCTGGCGAAGAGATCTGGGTATTTCTTCTGCATCTCACTCTCAAGCTCCCAGGTCGCTTCCTCCATGTTATGATGCCTCCATAGGACTTTGACTAAAGGAATGTCCTTAGTCCTGAGATTCTGCACCTTACGATCAAGAATTTGCGCTGCTGGTTCTTCATAAGTAGCATCATCTCGGAGTACGATCGTGTCCAAATGTAAGACATGAAATGGGTCTGGTTCGTACTTCCAGAGCATTGAAACATGGAACACATTATGTACCGAGGACAATCTATTCGGCAAATCCAGCTCATAAGTGTATGCACCAACCCATCTAATGATCTCAAATGGACCAATGTACTGTGGTGCTAGCTTGCCCTTCACTCCAAACCGTCAGATTCCCTTCTGTGGGCTAATCTTCAAAAATACCTAATCACTGGTCTGGAACTCCAGAGGTCTTCTTCTCTTGTCAACATAGCTCTTCTGTCTGCTCTGTGTTGTAGCTAGTCTCTTTTGGATTTGCTTCACTTGTTGGTTCATTTCCTCAATCAACTTGGGTCTAGTGAGTACCTGGTCTTCAAACTCTGCCCAACAGGATGGTGATTTATAGGGTCTGCCGTACAGTGCAGTGCCTCATATGGAGCCATCTTAATGCTTGCCTGATAACTGTTATTATATGCAAACTCGGCAAGATGTAGATGCTTACTCCAATTTCCTCTGAAGTCTAGGGCACATGCTCTCAGCATATCCTCCAATATTTGTATGACCCTCTCTGACTGTTCATCTATCTGTGAGTGAAAGGCTGTGCTCATGTTCAATTTGCTCCCCAATTCCTTTTGTAGACTCTGCCAAAACTGAGATGTGAATTAGAGTCTCTGTCTGATACTATGGTACTTGGAACACCATGCAATCGCACAATCTCTCGCACATAAAGCTCTCCCAGCTTACTCACTGCATCAGTAGACCAAATAGGTAGAAAATGTGCCACCTTAGTCAGTCGATCTACTATGACCCAAACGGTGTCTTCCCCCTTATGACTTCTCGGCAAGCCACTAACGAAATCCATCGCTATACTCTCCCACTTCCATTCAGGAATCGAAAGTGGCTGTAATAAACCCGATGGTTTCCTGTGCTCAACCTTGACCTACTGACAAGTCAAACATCGGGAGACATATCTGGCAATGTCCCTCTTCATGCCTCTCCACCAAAAAGTTTTCTTCAAGTTCTGGTACATCTTGTCACCCCCAGGATGCATAGTGTACTTACTCAAGTGTGCCTCATCCATTAGGGTTCCTTTGGCTTGTCCAAAATTGAAAACACATAGTCGGTTCCCTAATCTCAACGCACAATCTGTGTCAAGGCAAAAATCAGTGTGCTTGCCTTCCTTGACATCCTCTATCAGTCCTGTAGTCCATACATCGGATTTTTGTTCATCTCTGATTCTGCGTAAAATGTCTGGCTGGCAAGTCACTGCATACAGATATGCTCGTGTATCATCTGTAGCTACACCCAGATTATAGTCACTAATTAGTTGGTACATCTGACCCACTTCATCCCTCCTGCTCAACTTCCTACGAAGAGCATCGGCAACTACATTCAACCTGTCGGGATGATAGTGCAGCTAAAAATCATAATCACTAAGGAACTCAATCCACCTTCTCTGCCAAAGATTTAGTTCCTTCTGAGTGTATATGTACCTGAGGCTCTTATGGTCTGAGTAGAGATCAAAACTCTCACCATATAAATAGTGCATCCATATCTTCGGCGCAAACATGATCGCTGCAAGCTCTAGATCTTGCGTAGGATAATTCAGCTCATGTGGCTTCAGCTGCCGTGCAGCATAAGCCACTGGTTGTCCTTGCTGCATCAGCACTGCACCCAATTCGCTAAGGGATGCGTCAGTGCACAAAGTATACCTCACACCAGGGATAGGTGTGATGAATATTGGTGCTGTAGTCAACCTTTGCTTAAGCTCTTGAAAGGACTACTCACAGTACTCACTCCAAATGAATTTCTCGTCCTTTCTAGTTAGCTTAGTCATTGGACCCGCCAAATTCGAGAAATCTTTAATAAACTTGCAGTAGTACCCAGCCAACCCAAGAAAACTCCTGATCTCTGTCACTGTAGTGGGTTGCTGCCAGTCGGATACTACTCGCACTTTCTCCGGGTCTACTGCTATTTCCTGTGTTGAGACCACATGGCCAAGAAACTTGACCTGCTTCATCCAAAAATCACATTTGCTAAACTTGGCATATAATTTATTCTGCCTTAGTGTTTACATAACAATCCGCAAGTGTTGTATGTGCTCAGTCTCTGATCGGGAATATACTAGAATGTCATCAACAAATACTATTACAAATTGGTCAAGAAAATGACTAAAAATTCTGTTCATCAGGTCCATAAACGCGGCTAGAGCATTAGTCAAACCAAATGGCATGGCCATGAACTCATAGTGGCCATACCGCGTCTTGAAGGCTGTCTTCTGTATATTAGACTCCCGGATCCTCGGCTTATGATACCCCGACCTCAGATCTATCTTAGAGAAGTATTGTGCTCCACTGAGCTGATCAAAGGGGTCATCAATCCGTGGTAAAGGGTATCTGCTCTTAATAGTAACACTGTTTAGCTTCCGGTAGTCTATGCATAGCCTCATGGAACCGTCTTTCTCCTCACAAATAGGATTGGAGCTCCCCATGGCGTCTCACTCTGTCTGATGAATCCCTTTGCCATGAGCTCGTCCAACTGAGTCTTCAACTCTATCAATTCCACAGGTTCCATCCTATAGGGTGGAATAGCGATGGGATTAGTGCCGGGATGCAACTCAATCTTAAACTCTACCTGTCTGTGAGGTGGAAGTCCTGGTAGATCCTCTGGGAATATATCTATGTAATCCTGTATTACATGGATACTGTGAATATCTGTGGTTCCCTCTGCATCCTCATCCGCTAGCTGCTTAAAGTCTCCCTTCTGCTGAATGGCATACAACAAAGCTAATGTAGGACTCCTAGGCAGTCTCTGCATATCCCCATCAATCCTTAATGTCTCTCCTGATGGCAACTGTATAGTGACTCTCCTCTTCTGGCAATCAATCTGTGCCTGATATTGGGTCAACCAATCCATTCCCAATATCACGTCGTAGCCACTGAAATGCAGTAAGCAAAGCTCAGCGGGAATTAGTTGGTCTCCAAATCTAAACTCAACTCCACAACACTTCCCTGAGCTCACTGTCTCGCCTATCGGCGTGGCAACATCTAATGGTACTGCCAATGGGCTCGTGATAAGTCTCAATTTACTCACCAAATCTTCCAAAATAAAAGACCGTATGGCACCAAAATCAAACAAGACATGCACAGCAACACCAAACAACAAAAACATACCATCAACTACAGGAGTCGAGGCTGTCTGGGCCTCTGCTTCATATAGTCTGGCCTACTTTATCTGTCTCGTTCGAGACCGTGTCTGCCTCTGCTGCGGCTGACCACTCTGTCCTTACCCTGACTATCGCTGTACTGGTGCTGGAGCTCTGGTCGGGGAATCTCTAATCATATGTCTCTGCAGGCCACATGAAAAGCACAGTCCTAACTTCCTGGCTGGCTCCCTCTGCTCAGTATTCATCTGACCTGATCCAGTCCGCTACTGCTGCCCTAAAGTCTGGGCCTGACCACTAGCAGTAGGTGTTCTAGAGGGTCGTCGTCGGTGTTTCTTCTACTGCAGGGCTCCAGATGTCTAACCTAAATACGGTCTCTTCTGTCTACTCTTGAGCAACTACCCAAACTCTATGTCTCTCTCTACATGCTGGGCCCACACAATCGCTTCTCTGAAAGTAGTCAGTCACAGAGGCGTGATCATTTTCCTAATCTCCATCCGCAAACCCTCTATAAACTTCTCCGTCTTAAGTAACTCATCAACTACCATCTCTAGGCAGAATCTCGACAGCTCTGTGAACCTTGCTCATACTCTGTCACAGTCAATGTCCTCTGCGTCAGTCTGATAAAATCTGATTGCATCTGGGACCTCCGTGCTGACGAGAGGAAAATATCATCAAACAGTATCTGGAACTCATCCCACGTCATCACTGTCTCATCAATAGTCGGATCTGCCACTATCATCTTCTACCAGTGGTAGGCTGGTCCCACCATCTGATGTACTATCAAAGCTTCTCTCCTCGGTCCAGTTACTCCGAGCAGTATCCATTTCTATGAACCATCTATCTGCTGCAATAGGATCTGCCTGTCCCTCAAACTGACTAGGATGTAGCTTCTGAAACTTTATAGCTAGGTCCTTCTGCTCTTTATCATAACCGGTGGACTTGCTAGCCATCTGAGCTAGACTTTCAAGGGGTACTGTCATTGGAATCGCTGCCTCATCAGGTACAGATGCTGGTGTAGACGTTTATGCAGGTACTAGAGGCCGTATGGGAGGCTCAGAAGACTCTATCGGGTACCGGCTTGTCATGGCCCTATCCACTGCTCTCTGTATCATATCTGCATGAGCCTCTAGGGATACTGTAATGGCAGCTGGCGCCACTGCCTCGGTAACACCCTCCTCTGTGTGTACTGGCTCCTCCGTAGCTTCTCCTCTGGACCTACCCCTACGGAGTCTGCCTCGTCCTCTAGCTCTCGGCGTTATCTTCAAGTCAAAAGCGCACTTTCAGTATCCAACAGTGTAATCGTAATACAGCAAAAAATTCAATAATTTAAATTAATATAACTGCCTTTTAACTTTAAGTTGGATACCATGACTTGTGATAATTGCCATTCATTTCAACTCGCCTATACCCTTCGTGTTCATCGTGCTACTGTGACTCTAAGTTTATGTCTCTAGGTTCTCGATATGTTTTAATGGCCTAGGGTTTTATGATTTTAAGTCGACAACATTTTATTCAGTTTTGGGTACAAGAATTTGTGTGTCAATACTCAAAATAGTGATATCACATATATCCAAAGCAAACACCCAACAATCAACCAAACAATGCACGCTGGCATAATGGAATCCCTGTTCCATTACGGCTATCATATATTTATGCCAAATCCTGGTCTCTAAGGATGACGCAACACCCACCATACGCGACTGTCTCATACCAGTAGAATACAATGCCTGCAAGTTCTTCCAAAGAGTCCATTCATCGCCCATTACAATTTCGCAAGTGTCTCGCTCCTTAAAGCAGATGCAAGACCCACCATACACGACCGTCCCATACTAGTAGAATACAGTACGTACATGTTCTGCCCAAGAATCGATCACTCACCACACATGGTCTGTTACTCTTCGAGTCCAGGACTCCTCCATACCCCCAAAGGATATAGGATCCTCCTGAATCGAGTCATGACCAAAACAAGTGTGCGTTTTCACGTTATAAGTCTCTATCTTATGTCCTAAAAGCTTTTATTGAGATCCACTATCTTCAAGACATCACCCTGTCTTCCCTAAACCTAGGGTTACAAGACTTGGATTGTTGACTCAATGGTTAAGTCACCAAATCTGACTCACTCTCACTTCTATGTGACGCCCTCGGTCTCAAGTTTCCTCGGATCCTTTCCAAAGTAGCGCAACACTCGCAGAGAGTAAAACTCAGCCTACAGGGCTACTATCCAAAGGAAAGCGCATCACTCGTACGGAGTAAAGCCTCCACCTACAGGGCTACTATCCAATGGAAGCGCATCTCTCGCAGGGAGTAAAATTCCATTTACAGGGCTACTACCCGTACTCAAATCCGTCTGCGAATGGTCACTTGAGCACCTGACATCACCTAAATCTTTTCTAGACTTCTAGCCACATAATCACTAGTGAATTTCTTTTATTAACTCTCTTTTCAAAACAAATCTGATCAAAATCATTTCTAGTGAAAATCAAATCTGGTGAAATTTTCTTTCGTTTCAATAACATTATCATGAAAACAGTTCCATCTGACATTACTTGGCTAAGAAAAATCTAGTCATGCCCAGTGTTATTGAACACTGAGCGCTGATACCAAAAACTCTGTCACACCCCGACCCCCAGACTGGACGTCGTGTCTGTCAACGTAAGGCCCTGTCATCGGGCGTCGCGCGACTCCAAGCTCAGAGCGTAGTCCGCCAAGGCCCCAAGCGTGCGACAGTTATCATCATCTATCTTTCTACCTCTATACACGAGGTTTAAATCATTTCTTTAATTTCAAATAATCATTTTAATCATGCTTAACTAAGCAATTAGTTTCAAATCAAATCCACCGGATGTTCAAAATCATATTTATACTGGAAATCAAGACAATAGTAGCGGAAGCATTTTTCGGATCAAATATTTCTAAATCATTGAACACTGTTTATCAATACCATAACTAAAAATCATCAGTTTATCAATCAAGATAAAACAATGTTCAAAATGGTAAAATTATACATATACAAAAATATGATACATGGCCCTCTGGCCCAAGTTCAAACATACATCGTAAAAACTGTACAAAAACAAAGAAACAGTTAAACCAAAAATATCACTCTCTCTCTCTCTCTACATCCTCCAGTCTCTGGTCTGCATTCTCACTAAGCGCTAGGCTCATGAGTAACAAAAATGGGGTGAGCTTGACAGCCTAGTGGATCTCCCCTACACATCAATAGCATTATACAAACGAGCATACGAAACATGCAAACAGTTTCAAATCATTAGGCGCATTTCAACCGCTGAGTCAGTTTATCCGTTGCGCTCTAATATCAGGAATTTACCATCTGATATTAGGAAATAACCGAAAGAGTGAACCACCCTCGGTATCCCAATTGTGGTCCTGAACACAATCAGACACGACATCTTTATCAAACAGAAGTCTACCTCTGAGACCACGACCCAAGAAGATACTGAAATCAAAGGAAAAATCCTCATGACTTTCCAAATTCGAGGGTCTCATACGGCCGCTCGCAATTTGGCCTAGTTGGGGATACCCACGATGACATCCTAGGACATCCAAAAAACCTCAACACGATGTGCCACCAGTGCCCGTCCATCGCCCCAGTACGTGGAGTTCTTAATAAACCTTTAATGTTCTTTAATTTTACAATTATAGTTTTCTTCCACAAAACATACAGACATGCTTATAAAAAATGCTAACCTAAGCAAAGAAAGCAAATAATCACCAAGCTGATCATAATATCCTAGTACTAGAAAACGAGTAACCAAACATTAGGATATCATGTAAATCAATCCACCCAAAGCATACATCCCTAGCATGATACTAAGTACAGGAATTTAAACATAGATCATATTTTGTATCTTACGTCCGCATAATACTAAAGAGTGAGGAAAAGAAAATCAACCCCACCTGTACGCGCCGGAATACTACTGGATCGTCATTCCTCGCACAGTAGTCCAATATCGTCAATCTGCATCATTAGATGGTAATGATACATTACTTTGGGCCTTTAATACATATCTAACCCGACCTTGAGGGTCCGTTATCAATTAGTGCTTTAGAGTGTAACCAAAACACTCCAAAAATAACATCCATGTCAATTGACTCTGGTCAGTACGGTGTGGACCACGGTCTACACGCAATTTCACACCCAATAGTGGAATTTCACACGTGTACACCATACTTGTGATTACTAATCCAGTTTACCACTCAAATCTAGTGTATTGGACACCCAACAATCATTTAAACACATAAATCAACTAAAGAATGGTTGTTCACATTGTTTATTCACCGAAATCCCTTGATCAAGCCTTAAAAACGGGATTTTGTTTCAATCAAATCAACTCCTTCATTTCCACAACCAAATAACCATGATAAATCATCCATTTTGGTGTAGTGGTTTATGATAGTCTATTATGCTCTTTATTGGTCTTTGATGGTTTATGATTGTGTATTGATGTTTATATTAGAAAATGAACTTATAGTGCAAAAAGACTACTATAGACGATCCTAAATCATTATAGAACATCATAGACTATGATAGATTACTACAAACCATCGTCGACCATAATATCGTAGACCATTGTAGAATACCATACACCACTACAGAGCATCATAAACTATAATGTATTAATCTTTTTTTGTTTAAAGTAAGCTACTAGACAATTACTGGCATCTAAATCAATTCAGATAATTAGAAATTAGTATAAACGCTCATAGTCCATTATTGAAAGTTAGAGACCATCATAGACAATTATAGAAAGTCATAGACCATCTTACTTAATCCAAAGAAAGACTAACATATTATGGTCTATGATGGTTTATAGTCATTTATAATTATCTACAGCCATTTTTGATGCTTGTAATTGTCTATGAACTTACTTAAACCAAAAAGAGGCTAATACATTATGGTCTATGATGGTCTATATTAGTCTAGGGTACTCTCCAATAGTCTCCAATGGTCTGTGATGGTCTATTATTGTGTGTTGATGTTTTTTGTCGAAAGTGAACTTACTTATAGTCTAAAAAAACTACTATAGACGATCATAGATCATTATTATAATAACCCAGGCTCACCGTGATGATATTGTCCCCACCTTAGCCACCACTGACTGGGTGCAGGGTTTTGTTTTTGGCAAGACTCGAACTTGAGTCTCCTAAAAGCGCTCGACATAATGAGACACTCTCGAATGCACATTTAGCCCAGGAATCCTCCTGGAGTCAGATCGATGTGGGATATTACAATCCACCCCTTGCGAGCAATCTCGTCTTCGAGATTTACACCTCTGGTACACACAAAGTGGCTTTGATACCATTTGTAACAACACAGGCCCACTGTGACAATATTTTCCCCACCTTAGCCACCACTGACTGGGTGCAGGGTTTTGTTCTTGGCAAAACTCAAACTTGAGTCCCCCAAAAGCGCTCGGCACAATGAGACACCCTCAAATGTACATTTAGCCCAGGAATCCCCCTAGAGTCGGATCGATGTGGGATATTGCAATTACAGACCACCATAGACTATTATAGATTACTACAAACCATCATAGACTATAATATGTTAGTCTTTCTTTGGATTAAGTAAGATGGTCTATGACCTTCTATAGTTGTCTATGATGGTCTCTTGCTTTCTATAATTGACTAGGGTTTATAGTAATTTGTAATTATCTTGAGTGATTTTAGATGCTAGTAATTGTCTACTAGCTTACTTAAACAAAAGAGAGACTAATGCATTATGGTCTATGACGATCTGTAGTGGTGTATAATATTCTATGATGGTCTATAATAGTTTATGATGGTATATGATTGTGTAATGATGTTTGTAGTCGAAAATAAACTTAGATTGAGTTTAAAAAGACTACTATAGCAATCATAGACCACTATAGAACGTCGTAAACAATCATAGACTACTATAGACTATCATAACCTATAATATGTTAGTGTTTTTTTGGCTTAAGTAAGTTGGTCTATGACCTTCTATGATGGTTACTGGTTGTGTTGTAATATCGCACATCGATCTGACTCTAGAGTGATGCATGGGCTAAATGTGCATTCGGGGGTGTCTCATTGTGCCAACGCATTTTGGTAGGTTCACTCTATAGTGGTCTGTAATTGTGAGTCTTAAAGACACTCTATGTATGACGAAGGTGTGAGTCTTAAAGACAGGACCACTCTATAGTGGTCTGTAATTGTCTATGATAGTCTTTGTTTGTGCATTGATGTTATTAGTTGAAAATGAAGTTACTTATAATTCAAAAAGATTACTATATGCGATAATAGACCATTGTAAACTACCATAAACTATGATATACTACTACAGATTATCGTATACTATAATATGTTTGTCTTTCTTTGGCTTATGTAAGTTGGTCTATGGCCTTCTATAATGATCTATAATGGTCCCTAACTGTCAATAATGGTCCATGAGGGTTTATAGTTATTTATAATTATCGGAAGTGGTTTTTGATGCTTATAATTGTCTATGAACTTACTTAAACCAAAGAGAGACTAATACATTATGGTCTATGATGATATGTTGTATTGTATAATAGTCTATGTAGATCTATGCAGGTCTATAACTGTCTATGATTGTGTATTAATATTTGTAATCGAAAATGAGCTTACATAGAGTTGGAAGTGACTACAATAAATAATCATAGACTATTATAGACCACCATAAACTATTATAGACTACTACGAACCATTGTGGACCATAATATGTTAGTTTTTCTTTGGCTTAAGTAAGTTAGCCTATGAACTTCTATAATGGTCTATGATGGTCTCTCGTTGTATATAATATCTATGAGGGTTTATGTAACACTCCGAACCCCCGAGATCTTATTTGAACTTATCCATAAGGCGGGTCTGGGTCAGTATTAGTTTAAGGATTAACTAACATGACATACATGCACATCTGAAATTTAAATCATGTTCTTCAAACCTAAATATGCATATTAAACTGAAATCAAGAATACATGAACATTACATTAAACTAAAAAAGTAAAATGGAGGTTTTAGAAATCATTTCCACCTTAATTTGAAGATCACTGAAATTTTGGTAGAGTTTCCCCTTCTTTCCAACATGTAGCACTCAAATACTACTCAAAGGTACTCAATCAAACACCAAAGCACTCAATAATAGTTCAAGATTACTCAAGAACTAAGGGGCTTGCCAAAAAGAAGGCTAGAGAAAGTCAAGAGGGACTGGTACGCTTTTACTTTGGGACAAGGAGGAATGAGAGCATTATGGAGGTTTATATAGGGTTTCATGAGCACAAGGACGACGGTTTAGGTATGTTTTCTTAGGGAAATCTTTCCAGAGACAAGAGAGGACAATTTGCAAGATTTGGGCAAGTGTATATGAGCACGGTTTGGCAAGAGAGCAAGATATGATTTCCATTTCATGTATGTGCACAAGATTTTTAATTTCGTAATCATGTGCAGGCATAAAAAGGATTTTGAACACTTACCAATTCAGTTTGGATGTCCAAATGTGATAAGATTTTGTACACAAAGCATCTTTCCTAGTTCTTTCATTGTTTGGGTGTCAAGTCAATTAAATTAAAAACCTTTCCCATTTTCACTCTTTGGACGTCAAGGGTGTGAGGAAGGAAACATTTCATTCTCACTCAAATCAGAAACATTCCTCCTTGAACGTCCAACTATTAAAGATCTTTTAAATTTTAGAAACTTCTAATTAGGTTTGCATGGGCACAAGGGACGACTAGGGTTTTACATTGAGGATATGATGGTCATTCCCCTCAAGTGCGCCAAGATTAGGGCATCTTTAGATTTAGGAAACCTTCAATTGTCTCAAAGCATAAGCGACTTGTTGCTTCTCTTGCATCAAAACTGCTCCCAGTCCACTTAGTGAATCATCAGTATAAAGGGTAAAGGTAACACCATAGGTTGGAGTGACTAGGATAGGGGTTGTAGTCAATCTCTTCTTTAGTTCTTAGAATGATTGTTCGCACTTATCATCCCAATTGAACTTTAACTCCTTTATTGGGTTGCTTGGTCATAGGTTCTACTAGCTTGGAGAAGTCTTGGATGAATCTCCTGTAGTATCCAGCCAAGCCTAAGAAACTCCAGATCTCTGTAACTGTCTTTGGTTGTTCTAGTCCATGACAACTTCCACCTTCTCTAGGTCTACAGAGATGCCTTCTACTCATACTACGTGGCCTAGGAACTTGACCATTTTAATTTAGAATTCACACTTGCCGAACTTAGCATATAAACAGTGCCTTCTAAGGGTTTCCAACATTATCCGCAAGTGTTCTAAGTGTTCAGCTTCTGATTTAGAGTAAATCAGGATGTTGTCCACGAATACCACAACAAATTGGTCAAGGTATTGTCTAAACATTCAGTTCATTAAATCCATGAATTATGTTTCGGCATTGGTCAAACCAAAGGGCATCACAGTGAACTCAAAGTGTCCATATCTCATTCTGAAGGTTGTCTTGTATATGTCAGACTCCCTGATTCTCAACTGATGATAACCCGACTTAAGATCAATCTTTGAGAGATGAATAACTCCTCTCAATTGATCAAATAGGTCATCAATCCTCGATAGCTGGTACTTATTCTTCATTGTAGCTTGATTCAGCTTCCGGTAGTCGACACGTAGTCTCATGGAATCATTTCTGTTCTTCACGAACAATACAGGAGCTCCCCAAGGTAACTCATTCAACCTGGTAAAGCCTTTTTCATGGAGCTTGTCAAGTTGAGACTTCAACTCGATCAGTTTTACTGGTGCCATTCTGCAAGGAGGTATTGCTATAAAGTTGGTTTTAGGGTGAAGTTCAATCTTGAATTCTAATTCTCTAGTAGGTGGTAGTCTGGGTAAGTCGTTTGGGAACACATCCTCATACTCATTAACCACTGTCAGGTCTTGGATTCTCTTCTTTTCAAGAGAATCCTTCTCTGAGAGTCTCTCGAACTCATCCTTCTGCTTTAAACAATTTAACATGGCTATGGTTGGACTCCTCATTAGTCTCCGCAAATCTACATTAATTTTATAGGTTTCCCCTAAAGGTAGGGTTATGGTTACTCGCCTCTTAGGACAATCTAGTTGAGCTTGGTATTGGTCTAACTAATCCATCCCCAAGATCACGTCATAGCCATAAAATGTTAAGGTGCATAGGTCAACTAATATGTGTTTATCCCCAAACCTTAGGTCACAACTGCACATTCTTTTTTAGGTAGCAGTGGTCCCTATTGGTGTGGACACATTCAAAGTTATGGGTAGTGTTTTTGTCACAAGTTGTAACCTAACAACTAGTTCTTTAAAGATAAATGATTTCGAGGCGCCCAAGTTAAATAACAATTTCACAGCAACATTGAATAACAAGAACTTACCTTCTAGTGTAGGGACTTGATCTTCTTGAGTCTTAACAACAAATATTCTGGCTTGGTTTTGACCACGACCTTGGTTCTGGCCCTGATTGGCATTCTATTGTTGTTGCCTGACTTGAGGATGATCGTTTTGACCTCTTCCCTAAGTGTTCTATTGTTGCTGGGGAACCTGAGCTGGTGTAGTCGAGCAATTTTTGGCTATATGGCCTCTCTGCCTAATCATGTAGCACAGTCCTTGTCACTTTGCTTACTCCTTTAACTCATCTTTGTTCTGCCCCTGTTTCTATGGCGCTTTCCCACCACTCTTGTTCTTTTTCAGGGCCCCTTGGTTATCTTTCTCATTTCCAAGCCTTTTGTTTTTACTTCTTAATCTCTGACCTGGGTTCAACTCCTATTCTAGTGTTAGAACTTTCTCTAAAACGTCTCTATACATTTTTAAACCCGAAGTCATTATTATTTTTAAGATCTCCATCTTGAGGCCTTGTGTAAAACGATTTGCTTTCATTTTTTCTTTTCTGATCAATTTTGGATAAACTTTGGCCAGCTCATTGAACTTCCTTTCATATTTAGCTACAATTAGGTCCCTTTGATTCAGCTGGACAAAATCTTCCCATAGTTTCCTCAACATGGCCACCAGAAAGAATTTCTTGTAGCAAACTTCCTTAAACTCTTCCTAGCTCATTGTTTCTACATTAGTGTTAGGATCCATCTTCATCATTCTCCACCAACTTCTGGCTAGTCCCTTGAAGTGGTGGGTGGCCAGTGCTACTCTACACAAACCTGTCACCTTTAGTATATTCAGATGTTCCTCCATTTCTTGGTATCAGTGATCAGCAGTGATGTAGTCTGCGGTACCATCAAACTGAGGAGGGTGGAGCTTTTGTAACTCTATCGGCATCTTCCTCTACTTCTCATCCTCCAAGTCTTCTTGAGCCCTATGACGATCCAGAACCTCTAGTGCAGGTACTAACTGCAACACAAGAATTGGTTCAGGTACCGGAGGCTATGGTGTCACGTGATGTATTATTTGAGGTAGTGCCCTCATGATTTGGTCTAAGACTCTCCGAGTGACTTCATTCATCATGTTTTTGGCTATATGGCCTCTCTGCCTGATCATGTAGCACATTCCTTGTCACTTTGCTTACTCCTTTAACTCATCTTTGTTTTGCCCCTGTTTTTATGGCGCTTTCCCACCAGTCTTGTTCTTTTTTTGGGCCCCTTGGTTATCTTTCTCATTTCCAAGCCTTTTGTTTTTACTTCTTAATCTCTGCCCTAGGTTCAACTCCTGTTCTAGTGTTAGAGCTTTCTCTAAAACATCTCTATACGTTTTTAAACCCGAAGTCATTATTATTTTTAGGATCTCCATCTTGAGGCCTTGTGTAAAACGATTTGCTTTCATTTTTTCTTTTCTGATCAATTTTGGATAAACTTTGGCCAGCTCATTGAACTTCCTTTCATATTTAGCTACAGTTAGGTCCATTTGATTTAGCTAGACAAAATCTTCCCATAGTTTCATCAACATGGCCACCAGAAAGAATTTCTTGTAGCAAACTTCCTTAAACTCTTCCCAGCTCATTGTTTTTACATTAGTGTTAGGATCCATCTTCATCATTCTCCACCAACTTCTGGCTAGTCCCTTGAAGTGGTGGGTGGCCAGCGCTATTCTACACAAACCCGTCACCTTTAGTATATTCAGATCTTCCTCCATTTCTTGGTATCAGTGATCTGCAGTGATGTAGTCTGCGGTACCATCAAACTGAGGAGGGTGGAGCTTTTGTAACTCTATCGGCATCTTCTTCTACTTCTCATCCTCCAAGTCTTCCTGAGCCCTATGACGATCCAGAACCTCTAGTGCAGGTACTAACTGCAGCACAGGAATTGGTTTAGGTACCGGAGGCTATGGTGTCACGTGATGTATTATTTGAGGTAGTGCCATCATGATTTGGTCTAAGACTCTCCGAGTGACTTCATTCATCATGTTTTTCATTCACACTTCCATCCCAACAGGAGTCTCCTGCTCTCACTATTTAGTTTCGTCAGACGTTGTAGCCCTGGTAGCATATCTCTTTGATCCAGGCATTATCTACAAGTCAAAAGCCATTTTAGTATCTGATAAGGTATCACAGTGGATGATTTAAGTGAATTATAATCTAGAGCACACAACCCGTCTTCCCTTATCTTTGGGATACAAAATATTTTTCCAAACTTGAGAAAATGGTTATCTCGTCCTTATTTATTCATCAAGCTCGTATTTCCTAGCCTTTCGTTTCGTTCGTATTATCATGACTCTAGATTCATGTCTCTAGGTTCTCAATTTGTTCAGTAGCCTAATAGTTTATGCTTCTAGGTTCTTTTTATTCTCGAGTACAAGATTTGGTTTCATATGACATACAAACAAATCAAGCATGCTTTTCAAACAATCATACAATAATATAAGTTCATGCTAGCATTGCAAAATTCCAGGCTTCCATCTAAGCTTCCAGGTTCAAGTGTCTCAAACCACTCTGCCCCTTCCACTTAGACTTTCACTCAGAAAATTTTCACACCCAAATAAATTTGCAAATGTCTCGATAACTAAGGTTTTTTGAGCCTACTATAACTAATTGTTCCATACCAGCCAAGCATAGAGAAAAAAGTTCTTCCAAAGTTACTAATCATTCACCAAACATGGTTCGTCATTTTCTGAGTCCAGGTTTCCTCCATACCCCTGAATTCCTATGCATCTCATATTACATAGAAACAAGAGTTGTGGAAACTTCATGATCTCGTGTCCTAACCAAACAAGTGTTTCGTTTTTACATGTTTTCAATTTCCAACCTATTTCCTAGAGTTTTTATGCATTTGATCTGTTGTTCCACCCATGTTTCTAAGGCCATTCCCCTATAAGTGTTCTTCAACTCCGATTACTCATATAAGCTGGTCGGACAACGTCTTTATCAGGTGGCAAGATCAAAGTCTGCTTAGCAACCGCACTTTCTCGGGCAGGATAACCTACCTATCTTTCAATGTTTAGCTTTACTTGGGACAAAACTTACCCACTATCAGCACAACTTGTAGTCTTTGTAGCCAAACACAACATTTCAAAGCACTTATTTCCTTTTTGAAAACACTGTCCAAAACAATTTTCAATTTAAAAAATAAAAGGCAGGGCATTCTAATTTAAACTCAAAGCACAAGTCAAACGTAATTGAGTTAATACTTTCTAAATCAAACACCACACTTGGTATAGGATTAAAGTTTCTAATTCTAGCCCGACAAATAATGTCCAGGCGTGACTTTCTAATTTTTGCCTTGAAACTAATGCCTAGGCTCTGATACCACACTTGTAACACCTCGAACCCCCGAGATCTTGTTTGGACTTAACCACAAGGTAGGTCCGGGCCAATACTAGTTTACGAGTGACTCACACTTGACTTTCTAGTTCTTTTATCCCAAGTCTTATTCAACATTAAACAGACATAGTTCAACAAGACAAATCAACAGGAGAAAAAAAAACTTTAATATTCTTTATTTATTGAAAAAAATAGGAAATAGTACATAACTCAATTAAAACTATTACAGCAACAGTCTTTAATTCAAAATGCAGCGAAATTATCAAAATTGGCTACATGCCCTTATATTCAAATATAGAAACTTTCTAAAATTAGAACCTATCTCATATCAAAATCTTCATGTGATTCAAATCCCTGAAAAATAAAAGACGAAGGGTGAGCACATAGCCTAGTGGATCTTTTTAAAATAACCAAATTACTAATTTAGGCTAACAACACATTCAAATTCAAGCACTTGTAAAACATTAGTCGTTTCAAACATTATTTTGTTTACAATTGTAGATTAGAATGAAAGGGTTTCAAGGCCCTTGATATTCTTAACAAAATACCTCCCTTGAGTAAAAAGGCATTCCTTATGCCAAGTTTCATTGGACTTAGGGCCAAACCCATATTCCAAGTATTTTGGGACATTACCCATGTGAACTAATCACATGTAAAGAACACCCACAGTAACCCTCATGTTCACTGTGACAGTACGTGGTTCTTAATCTAAAAATCTTTCATTTAATTTATACTCATGAATCATAAATAAAATAAATTTAGCATGTTTAACACATAAACATTCAAAGCATGAAAATAAGCACAACTATAGGATGGGGTGTGTGCATGGATTATAGAAAGCTGAACAAAGCTACCGGCAAAGATCACTTCCCTTTGCCTTTTGTGAATCAAATGTTGGATCAGATTGCTGGATATGATTTTTATTGATTCTTAGATGGGTACTCAGGGTACAATCAGATAGCCATTACCCCAAAGGATCAAGAGAAGACAACCTTTACTTGCCCATATGGAACTTATGCATTTAAGAGGATGCCTTTTGGTTTGTGTAATGCACCAGCAACCTTTCAGAGATGTATGATGACAATTTTTATGGATATGATTGAAGACATTATGGAGGTATTTATGGATGACTTTTCTGTGCTTGGCGCGACATTTGATGAATGTATGCTTAATCTAGAAAGAGTCGTTTCTCGTTGTGAAGAAAATAACCAAGTTCTCAACAGGGAAAAATGTCATTTCATGGATCGAGAAGGCATTGTTTTGGGCCATAAAGTTTCGGTTAATGGTCTTGAAGCTGATACAACAAAAATTCAAGCTATTGAAAAGTAGGTACCCCCAACGACGGTGCGAGAAGTGCGTAGTTTCTTGGGCCAAACTAGTTTTTATCAAAGATTCATCGAGTAGGGTTTAGGGTTTAGGGTTTTTAGGGTTTAGGGGTTTTAGGGTTTAGGGTTTAGGGTTTTAGGGTTTAGGGTTGAGGGTTGAGGGTTGAGGGTTGAGGGTTGAGGGTTGAGGGTTGAGGGTTTAGGGTTGAGGGTTTAGGGTTGAGGGTTTAGGGTTTGAGGGTTTAGGTTTGAGGGTTTAGGGTTTGAGGGTTTTAGGGTTTAGGGTTTAGGGTTGAGGGTTTAGGGTTGAGGGTTTAGGGTTTAGGGTTGAGGGTTGAGGGTTTTAGGGTTTAGGGTTGAGGGTTGAGGGTTTAGGTTTGAGGGTTGAGGGTTTTAGGGTTTAGGGTTGAGGGTTGAGGGTTTAGGTTTGAGGGTTTAGGTTTTTAGGGTTTAGGGTTTGAGGGTTTTAGGGTTTAGGGTTTAGGGTTTAGGGTTTAGGGTTTAGGGTTTAGGGTTT
>JAJIYU010002761.1:0-29111 GCA_030144865.1 Tinospora cordifolia | reverse complement strand
ACCTGGTATCTGAAAGACTACTCTTTTAGAAAAGCAGTCAACACATGCATGATAGGCCGCCAACCAATCCATGCCTAGAATAACATCAAATTCTAAAAATTTCAAAACTCTAAGACACACAATCATTTCATGATTATCATATTTCACCACACAATTTTTACACACCATATTTGGATATATTCTCTCCCCAGCTACTGTGCTCAAAATCAGAGGTGTGCTAGTCCTAACAGGTGATAAATGCAGTCTATCTACCATATGACTAGCAATAAAAGATAAAATCGATCCAGCATCTATCAAAACATACATGGGAGTGTCACAGATATCGATAATACCTTCAATGAGTTGTTTGCTGGAGTTAGGATCAGGCTCTGTTACTGCTCTGGCCTGCTCACGTATCCCTGCTATAGTTCCACCCCCTTGGATAGTAGAAGATCTCTAGGGTGCATATTGTGGACACTGAAAAACTCTATGTCTTGGTATCTCACACCTATAACAAACAAATGGTGGTCTACCTGACCCAAAAGCAGAAGATGCAACATGAGACCCTGTACCTCCTACTTCCATATAAGGTCTGCTCCCAGTCTACTGTTGTGGCCTCCTTGGCTATGGTACACCTCTCCCTGCCATATATAATGCTGGTCGTGGGGTAGGCCCTGTTACAACTGGAGCTGCAGATGCATCCATTCTGCTACCCTGACAACTATATCTGGGCTTCTTATTGGCTATAAACCTTCTCTTCTGATAATAGGGCCTCCCTGACATAGCTGGACTCATCTGGCCTACTAGTGCACTCTGTGTGGTGGATGGTGTCACTGTCATCCCTGTAGCAGCATCTCTCCTCATCCTAGCATCAGCTTGGGTAGTCTCAAAATTCCCAGCCTATCTGGTTGCTTGCTCATAAGTCTGTACCCCTCCTAATGCTAACCCCTCACGGATGCGATCACAATACCCGTCTCTAATCCGTTGCATTCAGAGCTCATCTGTAGCTACCATCTTAAGAGCAAATAAAGCTAATTGATTGAACTCCTGCTCATATCCCCTTACTGTCATATTTCCCTTGGTAAGATGCATGAATTCATTTCTTTTCTTGTCCTTTTCACACCTAGGATAGAATTCTTCATAAAATAATTCTTTGAACTTAGTCCATCACTTAACCTCTACACCTCTAGTGGCCATCCGTCTCCACCAATCATCTGCTTTGTCAACCAACTTGAATCTAGCCAGTTTCACCTTTTTTGCATCCGAAGCCTGCATATCCTCAAAGATGGTTTCCATCCTGTTCATCCACCTTTCTACATTTTCAAGATAAAGTCCACCTGGAAACTCAATAGGACCCCTATGTTTGAAGGCCTTCATTACTTTCTCATACCTATCTTTCTCAGCATTAGGATCCACCAGTGCTGCCACCTCAGCTTGGATCCTATAGTATTGAGGATGGACTAGTATACGGCTGAACTGTGCAAAGGACTTCCTCTCTACCTCTCACAGGAACACTAGCACTACTCTGCTCCCCTTTTGCTGGCACATTCTGTGGTCCTGGTCTGTTACCCCACATATGTGCCAATAGAGTAGCTAGTAGTGCCTATTGTTGTTGCTGTGAGGCAAGTATAGCTTCCAAGGTCTGATTCAACTTTTTATTAGGATCCATGACTGATCTTGCTTGTATTTCCCTTCAACACTGAAATTCACAAGCAAATAAAACTTCATCAAGATCAAATCTATGGTACTTGTTAACCTAAATTAACTATCAATATAAATACCCACATAAGCAAACATAACATCATATAAGACTTTTATCTTTTAAACTTTTAAAATTCTAGGTTCTAATACCAATATTGTCGCAACCCACTTCATAAAAGTGACGTCACGACAGACACATAATACCATATATGATACATCTACGTGTACAATACTATGTCAGCCTTTCACACTTAATCCTACTCAATATCCCTACAAAAATTTTGACAGAATCTCCTCTTAAATTTTGACTTATCCCCATAACTCCGTCACCTAATAAACACATTATCAGTCCACAGTTCACAACAAATAATCCTAAACCACAAGCTTTCATCAACCATACCTCGTAGTTCATAATTTACAAAGTTCCACTCTTAACTAGTATAACCATATCTAAATCCCTCTAATGATATTACATATACAACGATAATTATAATTATACAAAAGTACATCCCACGCAAAATACTTAAACCTACGCACCCAACAGTGACTGAAGAGTCAACTATCCTTCTTGTGCTAGATTCTTCCCTTTCTTATCTGTTCTTGAAATGTTAAAAATAATATGTGAGCTACAACATGTCCAATGAGTAATCTTTATCAATGGCATTTAGATGCATTTAAATAATCATGCAGAAAATCAAATTAGATAAAACATATAAATTCATCATGCACATTTAAACCATACATACATGCATTCAACATATTGATCATGTTAGTTTCAATGCAGCACTTACAAAACATATGCACATCCACATCTTTCAGAAGTAGAGTCAGTCTCACTCCTTGTCTGGCCTGGACAATAGTAGACTGTATCTCTAATTGTCACCCACTCCACAACCATTTTGAGGATTATCACATAGAAAAAGGCTGATACTTCTTATGGCTCAGTCCTGCATGGATTATCACATAAGAAGTATTATTCTCCAGGGCTCAGTCCATCGAAATGATATCGCATTTTAGATATACTCTTGCAAATCCAAGACACGCTGCTGTGTAAATACAGTTTATGAATTTCAAACAAATGCAACAAATATCAATACAAATAGCATGCTTACGTTCAAATCATTTTCATATTTACAATGCTATATAAATAACCAAGATAAAGAAATACTCACAGATTATTAACAGTGTAACCTTCTGGATACTTATTTCACCTTCTGCTATAATACCCAGTCTCTCCTAACTTTACTGTAAAATTCAATAATATATCATCCACCATTTGATATATATTATATATTTTTATTTGCATTAATTTTAATTTTATAACAATCTTGGTTTTGACATACTATCACCATTCATATAATGCCAAAAATAATCACCACTCACCAAAATTACTGTCCAACCAAGTTCCAATATCCACTTCCAAAATTTAGGTTCCAATGCACCACAATCAACCTATCACAAAACAATTTATATCCACAAATCACAATTAATTCACTTTTATAAAAAATTTCTAACGTATTTATTTTTCATATTTAATTACATACGTGCATTATACATCACGTATGGCTACGCATTAGCTTGAATATTTCCAATAACCTTTAAAACTAATTTCTTGCTCAAAAACCATAATTTTATAGCATGAAATAAAATAAATAAGCTTCCAAATCATATTTTTCTTTAATTTTCTAAATTTTCATAAATAATCCCATGGGTCAACATTCACCAAAAATTCATTTGATATCCAAAATTCAAAAATTTGGTGTCAATGGGTTCGTATTTTCATTTTCTACATTTCTATAGGTTTCAATCAGAGTTTTATTTGGGTTTAACATACCCAAAAGCCTATCCAAAGGTTATAAAACTTTGGGTATTTATTTTAAAATCAACAGGGTAAACTAGCACAATCTAACCACATATCTAGGATCTACTTATCGCCAGGAGTATTTTGATATTATTTTTGTTGAGTTTTACTCATGTAGAAAATACTCCATTTTTGGGTACAACTATAAAAGACTGTCTACAACAAAAATTACACGCCTAGGATTGTAGTACAAAGCTTAATTAGCATTTTTGTAACTAGAATTTGAAGAAAGAACTTACCTGCACGTCAAATTCGGAGAAAAACCTGGACGTTCCTTTCTTTTTCCCCTTATTTCAGTTTTCTGTGCGTTTTCTTTTTTTTTTTTCTTTTTCCTTTTCTGTTCGTTTTTGGCATCTGGAAAGGAGATGAAATGAGATCAGGGGACAACCGGCATCACGTGCTCCACTAAACCCCTTACCTAGCAAGTCAACTGCCCAACACTACAATCACTTTTCACTTACATTAGCCACGTCTTCCACTAGAATTTAATAAATTTACCACCATGCAATTTGCTCCAAATAATACCTTAGTTCATCCATATATATATATATATATATATATATGACTATTATATTATCAATCGTCCCATTAACTCTTTTTTTTAACCACAACCCATCCATTTACATATATATATGTGTGTGTGTTTTGCATATAATATATTTTCATTTTTTTAATATATTTGAGCAATCTTATTCAATACATATTATTTCATTGTATATATATATATAACCAAAATTATACCCCCCATTATTCATGCTTATACCTTAATTTAAGTTAAGTAATTCAATTTAATTACTTTATACACATTTATTTAATTTAATTAATTTATATACGTAATGTATACTTTTAATATATATGTGTAATACAACGTACTTCGTACCAATACGTATATTTATACACATTTACCATCATTTAAATTAATTTACGTGAGTCTAGGGAGGCTGCTCGAATGCTCATATTGGAACTTCAAAGTGTATATGAGAAATCCCACATCCCAGAACCAACTGCAGAATTTGAGTGGCCAGAGGTATTCTAGTATTCATGTTCACCAGTTTAGAGATGACATGTTTGATGGATCAACATTGTTTAATTGCTTTAGTTCTCTCTATTCATTAGATAGTTGATTTGGTTTTTTACATCAGTATGGACATAGTATAGAAATGGTTAAGGTTGTTCATTGTGATCAGCAGGGCATTGGTTCAAATCTAGAAATATCCTCTCTGCCGAGGAGATAAGGCTATGGATATTACTAAACCTCCCAAATTTTGTAATGGTGGGAGACTAGTGTATTACATACACCTTGTTGTTTGTATGTACTTGTGTTATATTCACTCATTGCTAACAACACCATAATCGTTATCATGCTTTTATTATCTTATGACTCAACCCCCCAAAGCTTCCTTGCTTTATTTTTATTTTTATTATTTTTTTAAAGGATTGCTCCCTTCTTAATTGAAAACTCTTTCAACATTTTGCCATTGAAAGGATGGCTATTTGGTATTTATGCCTCTTAATTTTAAGTCATTGGTCTGATTGCTTATTCTGGTAAAGGAGGTGCCATTTTTATGCTTCAACCAGTTATCACTAATTCTATGCAGGTCACATTGTTTATAATAGTTGAGTATATGTAAAAGATAATAGTGGGAACAATCTTAATTGATCACATCATACAAATGCAACAAAAAAGGCTACTGCAACAATATTAATTGATAAATGGTTGTGGACTCTATACTACATCTATACTTAATTTGTAGTATTTACTTATGACATAACTGTGTTAATGAAACATGATGTAAGAGGTTTGAAAATCAGAATTTTTGGGATTGGATAGTGCATTTTCTTTGACTTTTTCACTTTCAAGGTGAACTCATGACATGATTGTGCTAATGAAACATGATGTAAGAGGTTTGGCAATCTGAATAGCCTTTTGGTTGCTGACCAGAATAAACAAGCATAAACTTTTCTGGCACATTTACTTTGTCTCTTGCATGCAAGGTCTATTTCTTAATTTATTCTCACATATTTCTAAAGCAACATGTTCTCATGGCTTTGTGGGGCTTCCAATTGAATAAAAATTCTTGTTTTCTATATGTTTGTGTCCCACATGCAAGTTTTTCATCAATATGTGTGTAATACTCCAAATTTCTCAAATGCGTACACATCGAAAATAACTTTTTAAAAATTATGAAATAAATGTAAAAATGTGTGAAAACATGTTTTAAATGATTATTATATAATATGGCATTAAAATAAAATAAATCGGAATGTTGATAATGGGGAAAAACGTTGAAAAAAAAAGACATCATATTGTCAACTGTGGTCACTGAAGGCTGACCGCGGTAATCAGTGGAAAATCACAAAAAAAATTAGGTTAAATGGGTGACCGTGGTCCGTAAAGTGCTGACTGTGGTAGTTACGCAATATTTAACATTTTTCAAGCCCTAATTACGTCATTTCAACCCCAGATCTTTCCAGATCATCCTAGAGTTTCAGAGAACTGATCCAGAGCTGATTCAAGGAGGATCTCAAGATCTAAGGTAGGAATCTGAACCTTTTAATCCTTTTAGTTCAAGATTTGTATATTCATTCAGATTCAGTATTCAAAAATGAGGGTTTGAGGTTTTTTGATGTATAAGACGATCCGAAACCAAATAAGCTCGGATCTTCCTTCTAAATTGAGAGTTTATTGATTTAGAACTGAATTCGAGACGTTTTAACTGTTCAACTGTAGTTTTTGATGGATCCAGAGGAATTTCACCTATCTGGAGGGTTTCTGAAGGTGCAAATCCTTTCATAGGTAATAAAACTTAATCTATTCCTCTTTTGACGCTGTAGTCAGTTTTAAATGTGTGTTATTCTTAATTTAGAACGTGTTGACTATAATTTCGTATTTTTATGTGAAAAAAATGGAAATGGATTTTCTATACTATTGTTGAAGGGGGATTTTTGGTGATTTGGAGTGAATGACGAGGTTTAATCATTTTAGATTGTGGACCTCAAGCATGATCCTCGCGAGTAGACGCAAGGGTCGTTCTGCGTTATTAGGTGGTCGGGATTCTCTTGCTCACTAGTATTATGTAGGCTGGAAGTCAAGGCATGATGTTTGTATAGCATAGGATGTTAGAGTGCATGCTAGGATGGATACAATTCTAGAATGTTTTGACTGTTAATTGAGCATAATGCCTGGTTAAATGCTTTATCATTATTTGGGTGAATATTATGCATGACTGATAGGATAGTTTCAATATTTGAATTGCATATTATTCATGAATATCACATGATGATATGGTATGGAATGAAAATGATTGGAAACTAAAGAAGATTATATTAAGACTTAAAATTCCATGTACCAGGGCGATGGTGGCATCTGTCGATGACTCGTGGATGTGGCCATATTTGCCGCACGACATCTTTCGGATCCCATCGTCATTTTCTTAATGGAGCCGCTTGCGACGACTGGGAGTTCCTCGGACGGGTGAGCATTGGCCGTACACCATTGCACCTATTCTTGGATGCATGCCAGGGTCGGGTACGGTAGCGTAGCTCAAGCCGTTATCGACTAGGCTCGATTTTTGGGCACTAGGGAACACCGGGAGAAGATTTCTTTCGGTCTTAGGGTAAAACAAAACAAATGACCGTTTGAAACGATTAATGTAATGAAAGTGTGTGCATGTTTTGGATTTTGGTTTATATAATGCTAGTGATATGTAGGGATGATCCACTCGGCTCTCGAGCTCACCCCATTTTCTTTTACAGGTACTCGTAGAGGTGGAGTACACAAGTTGACCCGTTGATTCAGGGATTGTTAGGTGATCTCGCAAGGAGGTCGCTGTTGGACTTGTATTCTTGTTTTTTATCTCTCAATTTTCACAGATCATGTATATATTTCGAACAGGCCATGTGGCCAATTATTTCCTTTTGGGACTGTTGTATATTTTAAAATGTTGTTTGGAACTTTAACTCTTTGAGCCAGTTTTGGATACTCAGTTTTGAGATGTATTTTGAGATAATGCCTTTAGAGGCACATGACATGTATATTTTTAGTCATACTTGAAACCCTACTGTATGGGTTGATGATTTTAATGGTTTCTGTTGCTGTATCTTGATTTATTGGAAATATTCTTGTGAAAATTTCGGTGACATGTTTTGATATAATATACTGTTAGTGAACAGTCGTAGGAAATGAATTTTTATACTTTAATCCACTGAGTCTAGTAGTAAGGAGGGGCACTGATTGTATGGATTTAGAAAATGGTTAGTGATGATCCCGGTCTCTGGTGTCTGAGGATTGATGTGATTTATCCCGCACGCACGACAGAGTAGTCGAAGGGGAGCGCAAGTCTTAGCACTGGGTCCTGACGTGAGGCGTAGCGATGGATGGCTCCTGGAGTGGGGACCGGGGTGTCACAAGGTGGTATTAGAGCTAGCTAGTAGTTCATTGGGCACATATTTTGTCTGATACCACAAAGTGGTATCTGAGGTCAGCCAGTAGCTCTCGAGGAAAAGAGTTTAGTCTGATGGAATATTCTAGACTTGGTTTTTACTAGAAATGGTCACTAGATTTAGTTTTCACTAGAAATGAAATTTTCACTGGTTTTGATTTTTGAAAAGGTGAACAAAAAAATGAATAGTAATTACGAGTAAGTGACTAGATGGCTAGAAGTATAGAAAAGACTTCAGTGATACCAACGTGCTTGAGTTACCAGTCGCAGGTAGCCCTGTATGTCGAAGCTTTGCTCCTTGTGAGTGTTGCGCTACTTCAGACTTGGGACCGATGGTATCACATAGAGAAAAAATGTACTTAATATTGAAACACTAGGTCTAGGTAAAGACCGGGTGTGCTAGAAGGCATAGTGGATCATACATTAAAAGCTTTAGGGCATATGATAGAGATTGATAATGTGAGAACGCACACTTGATTGGTCATGATACAGTTCAAGAGGATCCTGTATCGCAGATTTCTCTGTAATACTATTGTGAGGGATCTTAGTGTGGTATGCTTAGAGATGATGAGGTATAGAGGAAAACTGAACTTGGAGATCAATGACCAGGTATGGTGAGTGGTCGGTTCCTTCGGCAGAACTTGTACGCACTATATTCTACTAGGTATGGGACGATCGCGTATGGTGGGTCTTGCATCAGCCTTAGGGAGCAAGACACTTGCGAAATTGTAATGGCAATGAATGGACTCTTTGGAAGAACTTGCACGCACTGTATTCTACTGGTATGGGACGGTCGCATATGGTGGGTCTTGTATCATCCTTAGAGACCAGGAGTTAGCGTAAATATACTAGGCGTAGTGGAATCTTGGTTCCATTATGCCAGTGTGCATTGTTTGCTTGTTTGTTGGATGATTGCTTGTAATACATATGTAGTATGATTATTTTGAGTATTTTATCCGAATTCCTGTACCCAGAAACAAACAATATTGATGTTGACTTAGAAACATAAATTTTTAGACCACTAAAACAAATTGAGAACTTAGAGATTTGAATTTAGAGCCACAGTAATACGACAACGAGATAGTTATAAGTAGGTTTAAATTACTTGGTATTATCACAAGTCACAGTGTCCAAAGATTTGGGAAAAAAGGGTTTGAAACTGAAATGGAAGTGGAAATAAAGGTTTACATTATGCTCAATTATTGAAATTTCGGCTTCCTTATGATTAAGATATTGGATACTGAAAATGATTTTGACTTGTAAACAATGCCGAGAGGACATGGTAGAGGTAGACCTAGAGGAGGTAGAGGCTAAGGTGAGGCTAATATAGAGTCGAGGCCTAGTGATGAGGGTACGTTTGTGGCAACAGCAGCAGCTGTGATTACTTTGACACTAGAGGCTATTACGAAGATGATGTAGAGGGCAGTAGAGCAGGCTATTAGGACCCTGCAGCCATCAGCACCAATATAGCCACAGGTGCAGCCACAGTTACTAACAGAGCTACTGGCACCGGCTCAGCCTCAGGCACATCAGGGGTCTGTATCCATGGAGGCAGTGCCACAGAGTCGATCAGCCGGTTTTGAAAGGGAGCAGAAGGATCTTTTGGTAGAGTTCCAAAAGTTGCGTCCTAGTACATTCGTGGGGACAGGTGATTACATGCTAGCATACAAGTGGTTCTCTGAGATGAATAAGCACCTGGACGCTATGGGCGCAGTTGGGCCCAGGAGAGTAGCACTTGCCGTGCATCAATTGGTAGGACCAGTCTACCATTGGTAGGAGATGATTGTAGTCGATTCCACCATTGATCAGTCAGCCATGTCATGGGAGGACTTTAAGATGCGATAAGTTCTTCTTCATTGATCAGTCAGCCATGTCATCTCCATTGATCAGTCAGCCATGTCATGGGAGGACTTTAAGATGCGATAAGTTCTTCTCCTACCAATCATCTCCATTGGTAGGAGATGATTGTAGTCGATTCCACCATTGATCAGTCAGCCATGTCATGGGAGGACTTTAAGATGCGATAAGTTCTTCTCCACTACAAGAAAGAAGCAACTGCAGTCAGAGTTGGCCTAACTGGCACAGAGAGGTATGACTGTTACAGAGTATGAGCAGAGGTTCACAGAGCTATGTAGATTTGCTCCTACTTTGTTCGCAGACGAACAGTCCAGGGTGGACCATTTTGTTGAGGGATTGAGGATTGATATCTGAAAGATCGTGGCACCATTTAAGCTGACGACTTTATTAGATGCAGTGGAGAGAGCGCAGATGGTTGAGAGGGACCTGGAGGTTGAGCAGACACTGAGGGGTAGGAAGAGGACACGGTTAGACCAGTTTGCAGGACCTTCACAGGTGAGGCCGAGTGGTCAGGGGGCACAGAGAGCACCTCAGGCTCAGAGATCGGAACAAGCCTAGGCTAGATGGCAGAGACAGCCACATCGTCCTGACCAGCCTAGAGATCCACAGAGAGAGGAGGCGAAGAGGAAGGGGCTGTGTTATACATGCCATCAGGAGGGGTACATAGCTAGAGATTGCCCTGTCAGAGCAATGACTTTTGCACCACAGCCACCACCACAGACGTGTTCTCAGACAGGTCAACCACAACAGCAACAACAGACTCAGGCTCACTTGTACGCAGCAGACAGCCAGACAGATCCCACCCTAAGGGTGGAAGGTACATTTTTGTTATTTGGCGTCACTGTGCAGGAGTTATTTGATTCCGATGCTACTAGATCTTTTATCTCTGAGGATGTTGTGAATAAGTTACAGTTGGTGACGAGTCCTTTGACTAAGACCTTGGAAGTGCTTACGCCGATTGGCGATACTGTGAGTTCAAAGAAGTTGTGTAGGTGTGAACTCACATTTCGAGATCGGCTGATTTCAGCAGATCTTTGCATGCTGCATTTTAGCGGCTATGATGTGATACTAGGGATGGACTGGTTGACCTAGTATCAGGCATAGATTGATTGCCAGAGACAGAGAGTTATCGTCAGGTTGCCATCTGGTGAGTTGCTCAGGATTGATGGGAATGTACAGAGGTTGCTGCGGAGCCCTATTTTAGCTTTCTTGTATGCTGTTAAGCAGAAAGAGGATTTCAGGTAGCTATTAGTGGAGAAGGATGCAAAAGAGACTAAGGAGATTCAGGGGATACCTGTGGTATGTGATTATATTGATGTGTTCCCTGATGAGTTGCTTGAACTTCCACCACACAGGCAGATTGAGTTTACGATTGAGCTACAACCTGGTACTAATCCTATAGCTATTCTACCATACAGAACGACACTAGTGGAGCTGATAGAGCTGAAGACACAGTTAGATGAGCTTCTGGAGAAAGGTTTTATCAGACAGAGTGAGTTGCCTTAGGGAGCTCCGGTGTTATTTGTTAGAAAGAAAGATTGATCCATGAAGTTGTGTATCGACTACCGAAAGTTGAATCATGTTACAATCAAGAAAAAATGTCCATTGTCGAGGATCGATGACCTCTTTGATCAGTTGAGAGGGGCACAGTACTTTTCTAAGATCAATCTCAGGTCAGGTTACCACCAGTTGAGGATTCGGGAGTCTAATATTTAGAAGACAGCCTTTAGGACGCGGTATGATCACTGAGTTTACAGTAATGCCTTTTGGGTTGACTAATGCTCCAGTTGCATTTATGGATCTCATGAACATAGTCTTTAGCTAGTTCTTGGATCAGTTTGTCGTAGTTTTTATGGATGACATTCTGATATATTCCCATACAGATGCTGAGCACGAGCAGCACTTGCATATAGTCTTGGAGATTTTGAGGAAGAACCAGTTATATGCCAAGTTTAGCAAGTGCGAGTTCTGCATGAAGAAGGTCAAGTTTCTTGGTCATGTAGTCTTAGCTGAGGGGATAGCAGTGGACGCCGAGAAAGTACAGTCAGTATCTGACTGGAAGCAACCCACCACAATTACAGAGATTAGGAGTTTTCTTGGGTTAGCTAGGTACTACTGCAGGTTTATTAAAGATTTATCTAAGTTAGTGGGTCCAATGATGAAGTTGACCACGAAAGGAGAAAAGTTCATTTGGAATGACAAGTGTAAGGAGTCATTTCAGGAATTGAAGAGACGGTTGACTTCAGCACCAATTTTGATCACACCTACCGATGGTGTGAAGTGCACCCTATGCACAGACACATCACTCAGCGGATTGGGTGCAGTACTGATGCAGGAAAGACGAGTAGTGGCTTATGCTTCACGACAGCTGAAGCCACATGAGCAAAATTACCCCACACACGATCTGGAGCTTGCAACGATCGTGTTTGCGCTTAAGCTTTGGAGGCATTATCTTTATGGTTAGAATTTTAATTTATATTCAGATCATAAGAGCCTCAAGTATATCTATACTCAGAAGGAACTGAATCTTCGCTAGTGGAGATGGCTGGAGTTCTTGAATGATTATGACTTTCAGCTGCACTACCATCCAAACAAAGTGAATGTTGTTGCTGATGCGCTTAGTAGAAAGTCTAGCCGTAAGGATGAGGAGATTGCACAGATGTATCAGCTGATTAGTCTGTACAATTTGAGTATAGACACAAATGAGAGACATGCCTATTTGTATGCGGTGACTTGCTAGCTAGAGATTTTATGCCAGATCAGGGAGGAGCAGAACACGGATGAATGGATTTCAGATCTAATTAAGGGTGTCAAACAGGGCAAACATACAAACTTTCGACTTGATTCTGATGGTGCATTGAGATTGGGGGACAGACTCTGTGTTTCTAACTCTGGACAGGTGAAAGGAACCCTACTAGATGAGGCACACCAGACTAGATACACTATGCATCCAGGTGGGGATAAGATGTATAAAAATTTGAATAAAACCTTCTGGTGGAAAAGGATGAAGCGAGACATTGGCCTATATGTTTCTCAGTGTCTGACTTGTTAGCAAGTGAAGGCTAAGCACAAGAAGCCATCAAGATTGTTACAGCCACTTTCAATACCAGAATGAAAGTGGGATAGTATTGCAATGGACTTCGTTAGCAGCCTGCCAAAAAGTCCAAGAGGGGAAGTGTAACACCCCAATTTTCAACCGGACCTCCATTCGCGTGATATCTCACGTGTGGATCGTCGCCCGATAAAAATCAAGGTGCTATTGAAAAATTTCGTTTTGTCAAAACTCTTTTGCTTTAAAACTAAGTACATAATAGTTCACTCTAAAGTCAATGTCTGGATAGAAAATGGACACCAACATAGATCAAGATAATTTCTCAAGATATTCACCAAAACTCTCAATATAAATCAGAAGTAATATGGCAGAATAACTTTAAAGACTATTATTAACATCAAAATTGTTAAACAAGAAAAACCATTTAAAGCTAAAATAAACCATAGCTGAACTCACAGTAAGTACATTAAAATAGTCCAATAAAATAAATAAAATATGACCTCTACATCTTATCCCGAACGACCTCCCCACGAAGTGTCCAATCAGAGTGCAAGTCTTCTGACATAGGTTACCGTACTCTAGGTCCATGTGTACCTGAAAAATAAAGTGGGAGTGAGCTCGAAAGCCCAGGGGATCGATCCTATACATCACATGCATTATACAGACCCAATCCAAAACATTACAAACACTTTCAAACATTAGGCGTTTCAAACAGTCATTTAGTTTTGGTCGAAGTCTAAGACCAGAAGAGGGTTGAGATGCCTCTCGGTATTCCCTGTGATCCAATCAAATCTCAGAGGGTTCCAATAACCGTCTAAAATCAATCGACACTCACATCATAGCCTAAAAAAGAGTACTTATCATGACGTCATACCATCTCCCAAAGACTTCGAGCTGTCGCATACAACTCCGGGTGGGAATGCCTATGATCCGCCTTGTAGCTCGACAATCTTAAGCGGTGACATATAGGAGATGCTACCTCGATCTGCCTCGGGCTTGTCAATCGCACCGGTACGTGGATTCTTAGTAAACCATCGTCTTATTTTAGTTTTACAAACAATCTCAAACACATCAAGCATCATATAATACACTAGAGAATATAATCCAAACCATTCATGCAAGTGAACAGGATAAGATGCATAAATGAGTAAGAAGATTTAGACGCATATGTTCCTAGTCATGCATACCATATTTGAGTAAATCCAAATGCAAGATCATGTCATGAACTAATTACGTATAGATTAAATAATTCATCATACATCACACATCATTCACATAAGCCAAACAATTTCAATCAATTTCCTAATAAAATTCTAATAACCAAGAACTATTCAATCAAATGCTTTGAATCTTAAATCCATATAATACATATGAGCAAGGAAGTCATGCCCACCTGATTTCGCTGATTTTTCAAGGCTCCTTGCTTTCCTTCGAGATCCTCGATACGCTAATATACATAAACCTAAAATTTAACACTTACTAGAATTATTCTTAGGCTTAAATAATTTCTAAGATGATTATGGAGTTCAAACATTACTTCCAACTAATTTAGGGCATTCTAAAATTCTAGAATTTCATGAAACCAATTTTTTATACAATTTCTAAGTCTTCTGAATTTTTGAATTTGAAATTAAAGGCTTTTATGATTAATTTCCTAGCTTATAGGGTTTATTCATTTTTACATAATTTATCAATAAAATAATTAATCTTAATTACGAACAAAATAAGACTTCTAAATATTATAAGCTTAGTTTCAGGGCCTAATATTTTAATCTATTCTTATAAAAGATTTTAAATTCCTAGGGTTTATTTTTCAAGCTTTCATTTAATCTAATTAATTAGATTGTTTTATCTCTTCAGATTATTCCTCACCCATTACATATAAAAATTTATTCCCAATTTAAATTAGAAGTTTTACAATGAGATTCCCTTTTTAACTTGGGTTTCTACCCCATTTAACTTCGAAAAATTTAATATTCATATTTTAATATTTATTCAAAGTTCACGCAATTAACATAATAGTTTTAGCATAAAATATTTAATAAGGTTTCAATTTCCTATGTTTTCCAACTACATGGTTACGAATTTTCTAATTTGACTTCGGGTATCTAATTGAACTAAATAACTAGTTTTGAACTATTTAAAATTTAAAATCAAAAGTTAGAAGTGTTATACCTTTTCCAAATCTGAATCCAAAACTAGACATCATTCATCTTCATCCCTGCGCGGACGATGATCAACGACTGAACCAGATTACAATTTCATTGTTACGACTTCATCTTTTGCGCTCCTTGATTTCAATAGTCGTCCAAAATCAGAAATTGAAGCCAACGAACCAGATGGGTGTTTTCTCTAACTTCTGTTGGACAATTAACAACTGAAACAAAAACCTAATCATACTCTAACTCCCTATGCTTCAATCTCCCATCCAATGACTCTTCTTCTATTCATGCTTCATGGACAGCATGTATTCCATCCACACCAATTCAAGTTAATAAAACACATCTTCATTGTTCTTCAGTTCCGTTTCCAGTAGCTCACGTAACAGGTTTTGCACACCCACAGCAACACACCCATCGCCTTCCTATTTCTCTGTTCTTCATTTCCTTCTTCGTTCAGCTCCCCTGTCACTCACTCCAACATCACACACTCCATGGTAGCACTCCTCTCGTTCAACAACTCAACACTCATCGATTACCCCTGTTCTCTGTTCATCTTCGCTGCATGGCCTTCTTTTCCATTTTTCACGTTTAACAGCAGCTGTAGCCTGGAGCAACAACATTGTTCTGCTATCACTCCTTCAACGCAGCAACAACAGCAACAGGGCCGCTACTCTATTTTCGTCCTTCACTGCATCACGCACAGCCACCAAATCACAGTTGCAGAATTTTTTTTCTTCTTCTTCATTCTGAGCACGCCACAGAGACGCTGCTACTACTTCTTCCTTTTTCATTCTTGTTTCTTCTTCTTTTTGGCTTCCATGTTCTGTTCTTCACGGTTTGCAGCAACCAGCTACACCAACATCACCACCCTCTGTTTTCCCTTCCTCGGTTGTCTTCTCCTTTGTGCTTGCTGGTGCTGCCACCAACCAGAGCTTCTTCCTTGTTCTTACTCGCCGTCCAAAACAGAGCACAACGCCCAACACCATTTCTGGTTCTTCGTCTTCACGTCCGGATTGCAGCAACGGCTAACGCCCACATCTCGCCCCTGTTTTATGTTCTTCTTCTTTACATGGCGTTCCTCTTCATTCGGCAGTAGCAACAACAACTGTAACAGCACCAGCAGTTGCATCTCCTTCGTTCATTCACTTCCAAAACATCATCATCTCCTTCTCTATTCCGTAGCGGCAATGTGAGCAGCAGCAGCTAGTGCTCCGCTCTTTTCTCTCCCCATAGTAGCAACAGCTGCCACATCTTCGTCTCCAATTCCTCTTCTCCGTTCTTCGTCCTTCCAAAGTCATCTTTCCTTCCAGGTTGACCTTTGTTTTTATCCCATTTCAATCATCCCGGAGAAGCCAATTCACTGCCCAAACTAAACCAGAACTCTCTGGTTTGTTTCATAATTTCTAGATTTTTTTCTCTTTTCAACGAAAATTCAGAAATCACTTTAATTTCCTTAAAGTTTTCATTTGTTAGTTATTTTGTTTGTTTTAAAATAAAAACTTAATATAAACCATTTTTTTGTTTATTAATCATAAACCCATGCTTATTTGTTTAAACTTTGTTATAAACATCAATATGAGATAATAATAGTACCTATACTTAATCATTTTAATTTGATTAAAACTTTATTATAAATTTATAAGTTTATATATTTTAATCCCTTTGCTTGATTTCATTCCTATGTATTTATTGTTATTATTATTATTATTATTATTATTATTATTATTATTATTATTATTAAGCTAATTCAAGCTAATATCGAACTAATTCAAACTAATCTCGACTATCACTTTATTATTTTATTTAATTTTATACCTACTCGCAACGTGACATGATCACGAAGTTACGGGGTGTTATAATCTACCCCCCTTAAATAAAATTTCGTCTTCGAAATTTGTGTCGGGTTATTAGTCTCATCAAGCGGTCCATCTTTCCAATGATCCCCTATGCTTTCGTTGCGCAACTCTAATCTTACATATAGGATACCTCCATCTTCAACTAGATCATATTACATCAGATTTATGGGTACAGTTTGATATTTATCCACCCACATTAGATTCATCGTCTTGCGATACTACTGGATGTAAATTTAGTGCCTCTTTGAAAACATTCTCTAAGAAGCAATTAAAATTTATTCCAGTCTTTCACATAGCTAAGCTAAACTATACTAATCGCCACCTTCTTTCTCGAGACATCATGTCTTCAATTGTCATTGATGATTTTGGAATAATGTACATCCTATTTTTAGTGGAAAAATTGTGAACATAGCATTTCTTTCTGAATTACAGCAAAGAAGAACAATCAATTCACAACCGTTGATGTGATTTAGTATAAGGAATGTGATATCCTAACCTAGGTATCATACGTGACATTCATGAAATTTCCATAAAAGAATTTGGAACTAACCAATAATCTGGTGTTTGCTCTTACATGGGTTGGACTTGAGCTATTCCAACATTTTTGTTTTCATTCATCGTGTAGTCTGGCAATTTTTGTAGTGACCAACTATAGTTTTTTAATTTAGGTTCTAGTAGAGATGACTCGAGTAGGTACCTACATAATCATCCCTATTCTGTCGTCTTTGTTCTCTCTCCATCAGCTCTCCCAAATGGATTGGATCACAGTTTCTGAAGTCTGGTCAACAACTCTTACTGCTGTTTATCATAATTGGCTAGCCCAGTTGTGGCACTTACTTAATTACACCTGTGGTGTCACTAATAGCTACAAAGTTTTCACCATTTGTCCTCAATTCTGAGAGTAACCTCTTATATTACTCTCTTTGAGCTCCCAGCTATCATTTCTACTATCACTTCTTTATTCTGGCCTGTATCTACTCTCGCCTAAGTACGCTTAACTGCGGAGTTCTAATGGGATCCGGTGCATTAATGCTGGTATGATCGCACCCTTTATTTTTTTGTTCTAATTTATCGAGATGTGACTAACCCAATCCTTACAATAGTGTCTCATTTCCATTCTAATAGTAAAATGGTGGCAAACTCTTGATGTCTATTTTAAATATATACTTACATATGTTTGAAACCCATGACCCTATGGTACTTGATTCGAGCGATAAGTGCATACACTATGGTCATGAACTTTCATACAGCTGGTTCGTGATCCCCCTGTTATAACTGCTGAGAATTTAATACTAACGCTCTACTAAGGCAATCTCGAGCTAAACGTCCCTTCTTATTACAAACATAACACAACCCTAGTTTCTTGGCGTAGTGTGTCGAGACTATTTCCTATTAATTGTCTGATAATTTCTAGTACGGATGCCTCGAGGTTGTTAACTTTGTTGTTTACGTTGTTTCTTTTTGGGGCCTCCAACACTTGGCTTTAACGGTGCCCTCTTATGCTTAACTTTTCTGCTCGTTCCTGTTCTAAGTCATTCTCAATCGTTTTTCACCAATAATATGTCGGTCCCACCAACTGGTACGCTGCTAACGTCACCCTTCTCGGTCTAGTCACTCCCATAGCCTTCAGATGTTGATTCATTTCGATGGGCCACCTTCCTACTGCAAAGGGATCAGTCACGCCTTCAAAAGTACTAGATCTCAACTTTGGAATTCATTCACAAATCCCGTTGCTCCTTGTCATAAATGACTTATCTACTTTGTGGTACTGTATCTGTAGGTCTATTCATCTGATGAGTCTAAGGTTGTAACCGCATCTGAGACTCTAGTTGCACAGTTGACTATACCTGTATCCGCGTAGGCACCGACAGTTGTAGTAAGGCCAATGACTGTAGAGTCCTCACTACTTATTCCACAAGTTCTGGAGTAATCTCCATTCTCACTTTCTGAGAAATCTTTGTTATCAATTTTGGGTTAATAAAGTCTCTCTGGTCATTACCACCCTCGATGTACTCTGATCACCTGGTACAGGCTCATTTCTCACCTCTTCTTTGACCATATTTATCCTAGATCTGCTCCTTCCCCTCATTATGGACAACAAGTCAAGAATTTTACTCCATATTCAGTGGTCTAATCATGTCAAGTTGAAGAATAGCGTTTATCTTATATGTATACATCTATATATATCTATCTTCTATTTTCTTCTAGTACCATAACCTATCTTATTGACCACTACTTCCTATCCACCCATGCCCTTTCGCATTTCTCGTGCTAGGGTGATTCTAGGTGCATAGTCTCTAAGTTTTCGATTTGTCTCAATTGTTTAGGGGTTTATGCTTCTAAGTCGGCAACATTTCATCTATTTTTGGGTACAGGAGTTTGGTTTATAACTTAGATAATCAAACTACATATACAACAAATAATCATCCAACAACCAGCCAAACAACACACGCTAGGGTAATGCAATCCCAAAGCTTCCATCTATGCCTCCAGGTCTGTGTGCCCCATCCCATACTCGCCCTTCCACACAAACTTCCGCCCAGAATTACATTACACCCAAACAATGACGCAAGTGTCTTGATATCCATGACTGCAACTATCCCACCATTTTTAACCGAGTTCTTAGCTAAAAATAGTGTGACAGTGCACCCACAAACCTGTTCTAAGGCTGACGCAAGCCCCACCATACTGTACTACCCCATCCTAGCACAATATAGTGTGTACAAGTTCAGCCAAAGAAATCGATCACTCACCAAACATGGTCCGTCATTTTTTGAATTCAGGATTCCTCCGTACCCCCAAATCCCTATGCACCCCATCCTACATAGAGACTAGAGTACAAGCTCCTCCCAAACTTGGGTCCTGACCAAACAAGTGTGCGTTCAAACACATTTTTAGTCTTTAACCTATGTCCTAAAATTTTTTAATTTATTTGATCCACTGTGCTTTCTAGACAGCACTCGGTCTCTACCTAGACCTAGAGTCTCATTATTTCACTTGGCTAATATATCCTTCAATAGGATTGCCAAGTTTGCTTTAAGAAAAAAAATCTATGTGACATCATCGCCTCGAGCCACACCTGCGACTGTAACTCAAGCGTGTTGGCATCATCCTAGTCTTTTCCTAGACTTCTAGCCATCTACTATTAATTTCTATCCAGTTTTATACAATTGTTTTTTGTGATACCATCCATTTCGAGTATTGTCACCATGGTTCTTTTTGACTGATAATGAAACATTCTAGGGACCTCTAATGAACATAAAGGTAATCCCTCGGGTCCTACTTCCACAAAAGAAGATCTAGCCAGATCAGCCCTTCAGGGACCTTTACCCTGAAAGCAGGTCAACTATCAGTAATCATTACCTCTTCTTGGGTCGCATCAATAACAGTACTCAATTATGTTGGCATCACTTACTTTTATCTAGGCTTCTAACCATGCTACCCTTTTTCAAAATCATATTTAAGAAAATTCATTTTTCGATGAATGCAAATCTGATAAAATTTATTTTTAGTGGAAATCAAATTCAATAAAGTCTTCATTTCAGTGAAAATCATATTTGGAGAACTCAAATCTAGCCTAGTGTATCATAATACTGAGCTCTGATACCATATTTATAACACCCCAATTCTCAACCGGACCTCCGTTCACGTGATATCTCACGTGTGGATTGTCGCCTGATGAAAATTAAAGTGCTACTGAAAAATTTCGTTTTGTCAAAACTCTTTTGCTTTAAAACTAAGTTCATAATAGTTCACTCTAAAATCAATGTCTGGATAGAAAATGGACATCAACATAGATCAAGATAATTTCTCAAGATATTCACCGAAATTCTCAATATAAATTAGAAGTAATATAGCAAAATAACTTTAAAGACTATTATTAACACCAAAATTGTTAAACAAGAAAATCCATTTAAAGCTACAATAAACCAAAGTTGAACTCACAGTAAGTACATTAAAATAGTCCAATAAAATAAATAAAATATGACCTCTACGTCTTATCCCGGACGACCTCCCCACGAGGTGTCCAATTAGAGTACAAGTCTTCTGACATAAGTTACCGTACTCTAGGTCCATGTGTACCTGAAAAATAAAGTGGGAGTGAGCTCGAAAGCCCAGTGGATTGATCCTACACATCACATGCATTATACAAACCCAATCTAAAACATTACAAACATTTTCAAACATTAGGCGTTTCAAACAGTCATTTAGTTTTGGTCGAAGTCTAAGACCGGAAGAGGGTTGAGATGCCTTTCGGAATTCCCTGTGATCCAATCAAATCTCAGAGGGTTCCAATAACCATCTAAAATCAATCGAAACTCACTTCACAGCCTAAGAAAGAGTACTTATCGCGACGTCGTACCATCTCCCAAAGACTTCGAGTTGTCACATACAGCTCCGGGTGGAAATACCTACGATCCGCCTTGTAGCTCGACAATCTTAAGCGGTGACATATAGGAGATGCCACCTCGATCTGCATCGGGCTCGTCAATCGCACCGGTATGTGGATTTTTAGTACACCATCGTCTTATTTTAGTTTTACAAACAATCTCAAACACATCAAGCATCATACAATACACTAGAGAATATAATCCAAACCATTCATGCAAGTGAACAGGATAAGATGCATGAGTGAGTAAGAATATCTAGATGCATATGTTCCTAGTCATGCATACCGTATTTGAGTAAATTTAAATGCAAGATCATGTCATGAACTAATTACGCATGGATTACATAATTCATCATACATCACACATCATTCACATAAGCCAAACAATTTCAATCAATTTCCTAATAAAATTCTAATAACCTAAAATTATTCAATCAAATGCTTTGAATCTTAAATCCATATAATACATATGAACAAGGAAGTCACGCCCACCTGATTTCGCCGATTTTTTAGGGTTCCTTGCTTTCCTTCGAGATCCTCGATACCCTAATATATATAAACCTGAAATTTAACACTTAATAGAATTAATCTTAGGCTTAAATAATTTCTAAGATGATTATGGAGTTCAAACATTACTTCCAACTAATTTAGGGCATTCTAAAATTCTAGAATTTCATGAAACCAATTTTTTATACAATTTCTAAGTCTTCTGAATTTTTGAATTTGAAATTAAAGACTTTTATGATTAATTTCCCAGCTTATAGGGTTTATTCATTTTTACGTAATTTATCAATATTATAACTAAACTTAATTACGAACAAAATAAGACTTTTAAATATTATAAGCTTAGTTTAAGGGCCTAATATTTTAATCTATTCTTATAAAAGATTTTAAATTCCTAGGGTTTATTTTTCAAGCTTTCATTTAATCTAATTAATTAGAGTGCTTTATCTCTTCAGATTATTCCTCACCCATTACATATAAAAATTTATTATCAATTTAAATTAGAAGTTTTACAATGGGATTCCCTTTTTAACTTGGGTTTCTACCCCATTGAACTTCAAAAAATTTAATATTTATTCAAAGTTCACGCAATTAACATAATAGTTTTAGCATAAAATACTAAATAAGGTTTCAATTTCCTATGTTTTCCAACTACATGGTTACGAATTTTCTAATTTCACTTCGCGTATCTAATTGAACTAAATAATTAATTTTGAACTATTTAAAATTTAAAATCAAAAGTTAGAAGTGTTATACCTTTTCCAAATCTGAGTCCAAAACCAGACATCGTTCATCTTCATCCTTGCGCGGACGATGATCAACGACTGAACCAGATTACAATTTCATTGTTACTACTTCATCTTCCGTGCTCGTTCTTGATTTCAATAGTCGTCCAAAATAAAAAATTGAAGCTAACAAACCAGATGGTGTTTCTCTAACTTCTGTTGGACAATTAACAACTGAAACAAAAACCTAATCATACTCTAACTCCCTATGCTTCAATCTCCCATCCAATGACTCTTCTTCTATTCATGCTTCACAGACAGCATGTATTCCATCCACACCAATTCAAGTTAATAAAACACATCTTCATTGTTCTTCAGTTCCGTTTCCAGCAGCTCACGGAACAGGTTTTGCACACCCACAACAACACACCCATCGCCTTCCTATTTCTCTATTCTTCATTTCCTTGTTCGTTCAGCTACCCTGTCACTCACTCCAACATCACACACTCCATGGCAGCACTCCTCTTGTTTAGCAACTCAACACACACCGCTCACCCTATTCCTCTACCTCACGGACAACAACTGGGCAGCCACCAGCTCCAATTTCCTCGCCTGTTAACGTTTCATTGTAACTGCAACCACACTCATACATACATTTCGTCATCACCCCTGTTCTGTACTCATCTTCCCTGCATGCCCTTCTTCTTCATTTTTCACGTTCAACAGCAACAGCAGCCTGGAACAGCATCAACGGCACCAGTAGCATTGTTCTGCTATCACTCCTTCAACGCAACAACAATATCAACAGGGCCACTGCTCTGTTTTCGTCTTTCACTCCATCACGCACGGCCACTAGATCACAATTGTAGAATTTTTTTTCTTCTTCTTCATTCTGAGCACGCCACAGAGACACTGCTACTACTTCTTCCTTTTTCATTCTTGTTTCTTCTTCTTTCTGGCTTCCATGCTCTGTTCTTCTTCACAGTTTGCAGCAACCAACTGCACCAACATCACCACCCTCTGTTTTCCCTTCCTCAGTTATCTTCTCCTTCTTGCTTCCTGGTGCAGCCACCAACTAGAGCTTCTTCCTTGTTCTTACTCGCCATCCAAAAAAGAGCACAACGCCCAACACCATTTGTGGTTCTTCGTCCTCACGTCCGGATTGCAGCAACGGCTACACGCCCACATCTTGCCCCTATTTTATGTTCTTCTTCTTTGCATGGCGTTCCTCTTCATTTGGCAGCAGCAGCAACTGTAACAACACCAGCAATTGCATCTCCTCCATTCATTCACTTCCAAATCATCATCAGCTCCTTCTCCATTCCGCAGCAGCAACGTGAGCAGCAGCAGCTAGTGCTCTGCTCCTTTTCTCTCCCCATAGTAGCAGCAGCTGCCACATCTTCATCTCCAATTCCTCTTCGTTCTTCTTCCTTATAGAGTCATCTTTCCTTCCAGGTTGACCTTTGTTTTTATCCCATTTCAATCATCCTAGAAAAGCCAATTTACTGCCCAAACTAAACCAGAACTCTCTAGTTTGTTTCAAAATTTCTAGATTTTTTTTTCTCTTTTCAACCGAAATTCAAAAATCACTTTAATTTCCTTAAAGTTTTCATTTGTTAGTTATTTTGTTTGTTTTAAAATAAAAACTTAATATAAACCATTTTTTTTTGTTTATTAATTATAAACCCATGCTTATTTGTTTAAACTTTATTATAAACATCAATATGAGATAATATTAGTACCTATACTTAATCATTTAATCATTTTAATTTGATTAAAACTTTATTATAAATTTATAAGTTTATATATTTTAATCCCTTTGCTTGATTTCATTCCTATGTATTTATTGTATTATTATTATTATTATTTTTAAGCTAATTCAAGCTAATCTTGACTATCACTTTATTATTTTATTTAATTTTATACCTACTCGCAACGTGGTGTGATCACAAAGTTACGGGATGTTACACGAAGACGCTGTATGGGTCATCGTGGATCGGTTGACAAAGATAGCGCACTTCCTACCTATTCGATCTACTGATACAGTGAGTAGACTGGGTGAGCTATATGTTCGAGAGATAGTGAGACTGTATGGGGTTCCTAGGACTATAGTGTCAGACAGAGATGTCAGATTTACGTCTCAGTTCTAGCAAAGCTTACAAAAGGAACTAGGAAGCAAACTCACCGTGAGCACAGCATTTCACCGATAGACAGATGGACAGTTAGAGAGGGTCATTCAAATACTTGAAGATTTGCTTAGGGCATGTGCCATGGACTTCATAGGTAATTGGAGCAAACATCTACACTTAGTTGAGTTCGCATACAATAATAGTTATCAAGCAAGCATTAGGATGGCTCCATATGAGGCACTCTATGGAAAACCTTGTAGATCACCATCTTGTTGGGCAAATTTTGAAGACCAGGTACTCACTGGACCCGAGTTGATTGAGGAAATGAACTTGCAAGTGAAGCAAATCCAGAAGAGGCTAGCTACAACACAAAGCAGACAGAAGAGTTATGCTAACAGAAGGAGGAAACCCTTAGAGTTCCAAGCAGGTGATCGAGTTTTCTTGAAAATCAGCCCATAGAAGGGGATTCGACGATTTGGAGTGAAAGGGAATGTAATAACCCAAAATTTTGTCAAATAATTAAAGATAAATCAGATAAGTTAAGTGAAATAAATTTGAAGATTTTAAGACATCTTTGAGTGCAAATTGTGGGTTGACAAATTGAAAATAATATATATTGGAGATATAATATAAAATAGACAAATAAGACCTTAATTTGATAATTAAATGAAAATTTAAATTTAGTAGAATTAATTATGAAATTTAAAGAGTTGCTTAAGAAAAAAAAAGAAAAATATATATATATATATATACACACATATATATAGGTTAATGTGTATATGAATAATGTGTGTGTTAGCATAATAAATGTTAATGCTACATATTATAGGAATATGTATATAGAAAAGTTTACATAATTAAAGAAAAATGGAGTATGCATGTATTTATTTAAAATAAATCAAACATCATATAAGTATCAATTTATAATTACATAAATGATTATCTGAAAATAAAGTATAAAATAAATAAAAATATATGGAAATAGAAAATGTAGATTATTTAATTATTGACATTAAAAATATTAAATAGAAATATCTCCAATAAATACAATATTAAAGAAATAGAAAGGAGAAAATATTAGAAAATTGATAAAATAGAAAGACGTGCAAAAATCATGTTTACATCAATTAGGAAGTGTGTAATTGGCAAATTTCGAATAATAGCAACCTTAAAAATCAAATTTGGTAATTAGAAACTGCATATAACAGTCCAAACTTGATTTGTCTGATCCAACGAATGAAATCAAAGTCCAAAACAACGTTTAGGAGCTTCGGATTAGCGTAATCCAATAGCCCAGATTCGATCTGCCTGATCTAACGGTTCAGATTCACTTCATTGATCGCGAATGACACTGCACTCGAGGTTAATCGTGCGGCCTGGATCGGTGTTCAAGATCTGATGCTGCACTCGAGGTCCATCCAACGGTGAAAATCAAAGACCTTTTTTTAATCGCAATCCAGTGCTACGCTCGAGGTTGATCAACGATCCACAGTGAATTCGTTAATCTCGATCGCAATTCAATACTATGCTTGAGGTTGATCAATGGACCACGTTGATTTCGTTGATCGTGAATGGCCGTGCTGCAATCAAGGCCCATCTGACGAACGAGATCTGAGGCACCCTGATCTGTGCTATGAACGAGGAAATCTGACGATCCACAATGAATCCTTAAATCTTGATCGCGATCTGATGCTGCGATTGAGGATCATCAACGGTCTAGTTTTAATGCTCTGATTAAACTGAGATTAATAACTTAAAAATTCGAATAAAAATTCGAAAAAAATCCAAAAAAATTCGAAACAAATCCAAAAAAATCCAAGAAAATGTTTATAAATTCCAAAAAATTATTCCAATGCACTTGCTATTTTCCTATGCTTGGGGGGCACAAAATTTTGAATAATTGGCAAGTTTCCTATAAGGAGAACACTAAAAACTTACCATTCTACACTATTTTGAACTCTATGTAAAGGACCCCTAATGCTTACATTGTGTTCATCCCAAATCAAGAGCATACTAGTCCCTCTTGACTCTTTCTAGCCTTCTTCTTGGCAATCCCCTTAGTTCTTGAGTAATCTTGAATTGTTCTTGAGTGTTCTTGAGAGTTCTTGAGTGTTTGGAAGCTTTGAAGTAACGAAACTTTGCCGAATTTCAGAGGCGTACATAATAGACATATTTAAGGTGGAAGTGTTTCTAACTTTTTCTTCTTTATTTTAATTTGAATAAATCTTGCATGTATGATGATGTTTTGAAGTTGAATGATTGAATATATGTTTTAAATATGCATGCTTTATTTATTTGATGTGCCATGAATATACATGTTATGCATGTTTAGAAATCAAGAATAATGATGCATGATATGCTAGAATTGTGGCATGAATAAATATTTGATGATTCATGTTATGTACATGTTGCATCAATGGTTTAATTTGATATTGTGTGTTTTATCACTAAGAAAAGATTAAATAATGATTCAATCCACGTACCGATGCGATGATGGACTGCATAGTGTCATCGTGTGTGTTCCACCCCTGATCCGGCTTGCCGGCTTACCTTTGATGATTTTGAACTGGGTTTCCAAGAGTGATCCCACTTCATAGATATTGGTTTGAGTTTCCAAGAGTGATTTTGTAATGCCTGAAATTTCAATTGTCGTGATACCCGAAATTCAAGTTTAAAACAAACTTTATTGGTGCAAATATGTATATATAGAATTGTCATTGATATGCAATTAATTAATTGGCATAGAAGCATATAGGGATATGCATTAATTCATATGAGGCATATAGAAATGTTGGGTAAATGTATTCTTCTCTATCTAAATAAGAAAGTAATATTTTAAATAATAAAGTATGATATTAATATAGAAAGGTATGCGTATAAAGTATTAATTAGATGCATTCGTAAAAATAATATTTTGTTTAGTGTGATAGTAATATATATAGAAAAGTATATGTGCAAAGAAAATGTATTAATGAATGCAATATCTTATTTAGTATGATGTTAAGGTATGTATATATAGGAAATGATAGTCTCACATTGGAAAAATAGAAAGACTAGTTGAAAGAGGACTCTATATAAACCCCCCCTACTCTACCCATTTCATTCATTGAAAAGCAAGAGTTAAAATTCTTCTTGCTTTCTCTTTGCCTCCTTCTTTCAACCTTAGTCCTAGTTCTTCTTTTCTTGAGCTATTCTAAATAGTTCGCAAGGTAGTAGCAATGAAGTGCTACAAAGATTTTAGGAAGCAAACTCGAGGTGAGTTTCTTTCCTTTCTTTTAATTTATTATTTTGACTTAGATAATGCTTGCTTGTTTTGTTAGCTTGATTTTTATTCTTGTCCTTTGTATTTGTGCCTTTCAATTAGTATGTTGCTTATAACCAAGAGAGTATGCTCTGTAGTCGCGTCTTGCACGATCTTCTACATCAAAAATCGAAAGTCAATATGAATGTTATACTGTTAGAGCTATAATTTATCATGCATCACCATGCTGTTTATGACCAAGAGAGTATGCTCTGTAGTTACGTCTTGTACGATCTTCTACACCAGAAAGGGAAAGTCATTGTTCAAATGTTATACTACTTGAATGTTTAAATACTGTTGAAATGTTGTTTACTACGCTATTGTACACAAAACTAAGATTAAATAAAGATCTCAACCACGTACCGACACTGGGATTCTCCGTGTGTGTTACCAATTTTTTTTGACTGGTTGTCATGTTTGGCACCAGAGTGGACTGGGTTTTCACGAGTAATCCCATTCCACAAAGAAGGGTTTGAATTTCATAATTGATCTCTCTCCTTAGATCTGGAACACAGAAGTTAATCCCGTTTGGTCTAAACTACAACTAAAATAATATATTGTTTAAATCGATTTAATCTCTGAAAGTGTTTGATATGCTTGCATTATTTGGTTGAAATAATGAATTAAATAGATGGAATGATTTACTGGGCTTTTTAGCTTACCCCCTATTTTTCACATTTCAGTAAATTAACTTATTAGCCAACGTGGAGAATTGATTGTTCTTTTTAATTGTAGGGCATGTGGGCCCAAGTTAAATCACTTATTTTAGTTTTGAATTTATTTTCGCTGTAATGGACCATATACTCAGAAATTTAGAGTAAATCAATAAAGGATCTTATTTATTATTATGTTATTTTGTACATAGACTAATATACACAGGAACCCTCATGGATTTGGGTCTAAGAAGAAGAATAATGTAGCACGGGCCCATCTCCCAGACAGCCCAAGATTATTGATCAAAGAAAATTAGAACGTCAGATGACGTAGAAGATGGGGATCGGGAGTCTGGGTGTTATAGATTCTCTCTCCCAATGATGTGGTACACAGAGATTAAACTCTTTCGGTCCGAATGTCAACCATAAACAAGAAATTTGTTTGAATCGCCTAATGTACAAAAGTTTTTGATATGCTTGGTTTGTTTGAATTGAAATA
>JAJIYU010002760.1:0-29365 GCA_030144865.1 Tinospora cordifolia | reverse complement strand
GGCTAGAAATAGAAAGTTAAGCCTAAACATGTGTTGATTAGGCTAGAAAATAGAAAGTCAAACATTAGTTGCTTGACAAAGAATTAGAAACTCAAATTAGGGTTTCACACTAAATTAGATTGAAATTTAGTGCCCTACCTTCTATTTTTGAAGATTGAAAAATGTTTTGGAAACTATTTTCAAAAAGGAAAGATATGTTTTCAAAGGTTTGTTTGGATACAAAGACTACAAGTTGAGCTGATAGTAGGTAAGCCTTGTCCCGAGTAAAGCTAAACATTAAAAGGGTGGTGGGTTATCCCACCCTAGAAAGCGCAGTTGCTAAGCAGACTTCGGTCTCGCCGCCCCTTCTGGAGGTTGTCTCACCAGCTCATATGAGTAGTCAGAGTTGAAGAACACTCTTATTTTCTATAAAAGAAAACTAGAAGGTAGAAAATTAGGGCAAGAAAGTGAATAAAAGTCGAAAAAAATGCCAAATATGGTATCTTGACTATACAGAGGTTGTGAGTCAACCAGATTGAACCCTAGGTCCAGAAAAAGATCTTAGGTAGAAAATGGTGTAGCCAGGGGTGGCACAGTAGATCAAAAACATAAATCTCTATGGCATAGGCTAGAAACGAGAACTTGTGTGAAAATAAAAAATTGTTTGATCAGGACACGAGACTAGAAAGCTTTTGTATCTTTCGATTTCTATTTAGTATGGGATGCATAGGAATTCGGGGCTATGGAGGAAGCCTGGACTTGGAGAATGATGGACCATGTGTGGTGAATGATCAGTAACTCTGGCAGAACGAATTTATCTATTCTCACTGGTATGGGACGGTGGAGTATAGTGGGCTCGGGAACCTTAGTTATCGAGACATTTGCGAAATTGTGCGGCTCTGTTCTGAGTAAAAGCCTAAGTAGAAGGGGTAGAGTGGTATGGGACACTTGAACTTGAAAGCTTAGGTAGAAGCTTGGGACCTTGCTGTGCTAGCGTGTTTGTGTGATTGTGTGATATGCATGCTGTAATGTTTATTTGCTTTCAAACCAAATCTTGTACCCATGCATGAAAAGAACGTAGAAGAAAAACCTTTAGGCCACTAAACAAATCGAGAACCTCTAGAGTCATGACAGTACGAACACCTGACAAGGCGAATACTAATAAGGTGTAAATTTATAGACAATGGCTGGAACAAGAAGGTACGCCACTCGATCCACCGCCTCCGATGAGACCAAACAACGGGAACAGGAACTGCCTGCTGGAATGGAGGTGCGAATGGAGGCCATGATGAATGAGATGTTGCAGAGAATGCTAAATCAACTACTGAGGGCACTTCCACGGATAATCCCTCAGGTGGCACCACAACCTCAAGTATAGGAACCTATTCAGGTTCAACAGCCAGCACTTGTGGCCCAACATCCCGAACATCAAAGGGTTCAGGAGGGATTGGAGGATGAGAAATAGAAGAAGATGTTGATAGAGCTACAGAAGCTCCATCCTCCTTCATTTGATGGAACCACAGACTGCATCTCGGCAGACCACTGGTACCAAGAGATGGAACAAATTCTGAATGTGATGAAGGTGACTGGGACAAGACGGGTGGCATTGGCCACACATCACTTCAAGGGACCAACCAAGAGTTGGTGGCGAATGATGAAGATGGACCCAAATACAGACGTTTATGCTATGAGTTGGGAGAACTTCACAGAGATCTTCTATGAGACGTTTTTCCCAGAAGCAACACAGAACAAGCTATAGAAGGACTTTGTTCGATTGAATCAAAGGCAAATGACTGTAGCCGAGTATGAGAGGAAGTTCACTGAACTGGCCAAATTCTCACCAGATTTGATCAGGGACAAGAAAAGGAAGGCCAACCGGTTCGCACAGGGTCTCAAGATGGAGATCCAGAAGATCTTGAAGACTCTTAGCCTAAAAACTTACAAAGATGTCATGGAAAAGGCCCTAACACTATTACAGAACTCAACTTGGAACAGAGGTTGAGAAACAAGAACAAGAGGCCTAGTAATGAAATAGAGAGACCAGAGGCCCAGAAAAAGAATAAGAGTGGTGGGAAGGCACCACAAATTTAAAACCAGGGACAAAATAAAGATCAACTAAAAGAACAGGCGAAGAAGCAAAGACTGTGCTATGTGTGTAGGCAGAAGGTTCATTTGGCAAGAAACTGCCCGACTACACCCACCCAAGCTCCTCAGCCACAAGATCATCAGGGCTATGGTCAGAACCAAGCCAGAATGTTTGTTGTTGAGACTCAGGAAGATCAAGACCCTTAGTAGGAACCCTCATAGTCCAATGTTAGGACAAATGAACTAATTCTGAATATGAATAGTAATAGGGAGACCTTTAGACTGCTATATGTTAGCATTTATGAATTTCAAGTTAGAATAAGGCTTTATACCTATTTATCTCTATTAATAAAATTTATTTCAGTGAGAGCTCCAAGTGTGCCATTTTAATTAAGTATTAGCCTATTAAACTAGCAAAGCCCTTCGGCGTACCAATTTAGTCAAAACCAAACCACCTGACAAAACAGCACCCAAGTGAATGAATTTCGAGGACGAAATTCTTTTAAGGAGGGTAGGTTGTAATACCCTAGAATTTTGTCAAATAAATTAATTTCAAAGATTTTAAAAAATTTTTGGGTGCAAATTGTGGATTGACACATGAAAAATAAAATATGTTAGAGATATAATATGAATTAGGCAAATCAAACCTTAATTTGATAATTAAATGAAAATGTCAATTTAGTATAATTAATTATAAAATTTAAAGAGTTACTTAAGAAATAAATAAATAAAAATAAAGTATATATACACATATAGGAAAATATGTGTATGAATAAGGTGTGTGTTAGCACAACAAATGTGAATACTACATATTATGAGAATATGTACATAGAAAAATTTAAATAATTAATTAAAAATGTAGTGTACATGTATTTATTAAAAATAAATAAAGCATTATTAGTGTATAATTACATAAATTATTATCTGAAAATAAAATATAAAATAAATAAAAATACATGGAAATAAAATATATAGATTATTTAATTATTGGCACTAAAAATATTAAGGAAATAGAAAAATATTAAATAAATGCAACATTAAATAATTAGGAAGGTAAAGATATTAGCAAATCATCAAAATAGAAAGGAATATATAAGAAAATCAAGTTTTTATCAATTAGGAAGTGTCTAATTGGCAAAATTTCGGATAATAGCAACTTAAAATAGTGATTTTGGTATTAGAAACACGATCCAACGGCCAAAACATATAATCCATCCGATCCCGGATCCAACGACCATGATCAAGACCTTATCAAACGCCCGGATGCACCGAATCACCAAGATCGAATGGCTCACGATCAATCGTTTCAATCCAATGGTCTAGATCACAGGCACAAGATCGTGACGCGAACGTGCTGCGCTCGAGGTCGATCTAACGGTCCATATGAAATTTGTTTTCTCTAATCGCGACGTGCGTGTCTCGAGGAACATTTGACGGCCAGGAAGAGATTCGTTGATCACGACCAAGATTCGCACGCAGTATCCAATGATCATTCGACGGCCCAAAAAAGCGCGTTCCATCAATTGCAAACTGAGTACTGCGATCGAGGTTGATTGGACGTTTCAAATCTTACTCGCTTGATTTCAATCGCGAATCCAGTGCTACGATCGAGGAGATATAAATTGTGGGTTGACACATGAAAAATAAAATATATTAGAGATATAATAAAGAATTAGGCAAATAAGACCTTAATTTGATAATTTAATGAAAATTACAATTTAGTAGAATTAATTATGAAATTTAAGAAGTTGCTTAAGAAATAAATAGAAATAATACACATATAGGTTAATATGGGTATGAATAAGGTGTGTGTTAGCACAATAAATGTCAAATAATTTAAAATAAATAAAATAAGTTAAGTGAATTAAGAAATTTTGGGTGTCAATTGTGGGTTGGCACATAAAAAATAAAATATATTGGGGATATAATAAAGAATTAGGCACTGATGCTCTGATACCACATTTGTAACACCCCAACCCCCGTATTCTTTGAGCATTGGACAACCACCATTATTCGACAGTGGACTTAACCAAATGGCGGGTTGGGTTATGTTACTTTACAAGTGACAAACACTTGACTTTCTATTTTTTAATACCACATGCCTTAGAATAAGTTCAATGGTACAAATTCACATTCAATAAAATCACGGCAATTAGAGGTAAAAAAAAATTCAACTTCTTTATTAATAAAAGAATGTACATAAGTTTGTAATGTAAACTAGTACATCGTTGATCAATAATCTCAAAATAGAATTACTAACTTTCAGCAAAAGTCTTAATCAAAATTGGGCAACAAGCCTTTACATAAAAAGGAAAATAGAAACTTGCTAAATAAAATATTCAATTTTCATGTCTTCATAATTTAATTCCCTTAAAAATAAGAGAGGAAGGGGTGAGCACATAGCTTAATGGATCTTTATCAAACAACCATTTTTCAAACTCAAAACAATAACACATCCATAATTCAAATACTTTCATACATTAGGCGTTTCAAGCATCCATTTGTTTTAAGTTGAGATTTTAGACCAAAAGGGTGTTTGAAGCCCCTGATGTTCTTAACAAAGTACCTACTTAGAGTGAAATATGACTTTTCTTAGCCAATTTCATTGGACTTTTGGACTTCAAGGGACATTACCCACCAACCAAGTACCTTGGTCTTCAAACCATATGAGTTAATCATATGAAAAGAACATCCATAGCAACCCACATGTGTGTTACGATGGTACATGGTTATTATCACCATCATCTTTGTTAAGTCACATATTCTAGAATCGTAAAATAAATTCAGAACATGAGATTAAAATAAATAAATTTAGCATATAATCAAACTGAAAATTCAATCATAGAACACTCAAAATCATGCATCACATATTGAAATAAAACCTAAACATGATTCTAGGCATGACATAATTAATATGCATGCATGAATCAAATCTAAAACTGAAAAATATTTTAGCATGCTTAAACTGAAATTATTCATGATTTCAAAAATTAAACAACCAATGAACATGCTAGAACTTTGAATAAGAAAAAGGGGTGTAAGAGAAATCACTTCCACCTTGTGTTGCTTTCTCCCCAAAGTTGAAGCAATGGCTCTCAAAGCTCAAACACCAAGAGAATCACCCAAAACCAATTTCCAACCCAATGAACTTCTCACACACAAGAGGGAAAAGAAAGTGAGAAGGGGAGCCAAGAAGAGGGCTTAGAGAACAAGATGGCAATTCAACTCTTATTTCTTGGGATGAGTTAAGTGTGAGCATGGGGGGTTTATGTAGGCTTCAAAAGTATATAGAATGGCAAGTTTGTGGTGCTCTCATTGTAAGAAACTTGCCAATCCTTCAAAATTTCGTGCCCCCCAAGCACAAAAGATTAACAAGTGATTTTTTTGAAAATTTTTGGGATTTTAGAAACAAATTTTTAGATTTTTGAAATATTTTTTATGGATTTTCAGTTATTTAATTCGGAGCATCAGATCTAAACCGTCTGATTGTCCTCGAGATTCTGTTTGCGATCAAGATCGGGCAGGTGGAACGTCGGCCGTAAGATCTCCTCGATCGTAGCACTGGACTCGCGATTGAGATCAGGCGGGTGAGATTTGGAACATCTGATCAACCTCGATCGTAGTACTCGGTTCGCGATTGATGGAACACACTTTTCGGGGACGTCGAATGATCATCGGATACTGCGTGCGGATCTTGATTGCGATCAACGAATCTCTTCCAGGCCGTCAGATGTTCCTCGAGACACGCACGTCGCGATCAAAAAAAATGAATTTGATTTGGACCATCAGATCGACCTCGAGCGCAACATGTTTGCGATCACGATCTTGCGCCTCTGATCTGGATTGTTGGATTGAAACGATCAATTCAGAGCCATTTGATCTTGGTGATTTGGTGCATCTGGGCATTCGATAAGGTCTTCATCGTGGTCGTTGGATCTTGGATCGGATGGATTATATGTTTTTGGCCGTTGGATCGTGTTTCTAATACAAAAATCACTATTCTAAGTTGCTATTATCCAAAATTTTGCCAATTAGACACTTTCTAATTGATAAAAACTTGATTTTCTTGTAGATTCTTTTCTATTTTGATGATTTGCTAATATCTTTCCCTTTCTAATTATTTAATATTGTATTTATTTGATATTTTTCTATTTCCTTAATATTTTTAATGCCAATAATTAAATAATCTATATTTTCTATTTTCATGTATTTTTATTTATTTTATATTTCATTTCAGATAATAATTTATGTAATTACACACTAATAATGCTTTATTTATTTTTAATAAATACATGTACACTACATTTTTATTTAATTATTTAAATTTTTCTATGTACATATTCACATAATATGTAGTCTTAACATTTATTATGTCAACCCACACCTTATTCATTCACACCTTATTTCTATTTATTTCTTAAGCAATTCCTTAAATTTCGTAATTAATTCTACTAAACCTTAATTTTCATTTAATTATTAAATTAAGGTCTTATTTGTTTAATTTTTACTATATCTCTAATATATTTTATTTTTCATGTGCCAACCCACAATTTGCACCCAAAAATTTATTAAAATCTTTGAAATTAATTTCCAAAATTCTGGGGTATTACAACCTACCCTCCATAAAAGAATTTTGTCCTCGAAATTTATACATATTTAATTGTTCCTAGTGAACAGATGCGGGTATTTGGTCTTCATTTCACTCTCCAGCTCCCAGGTAGCCTCTTCCAGGCCGTGATGTTTCCACAGTACTTTAACTAAGGGAATATCCTTATTTCTCAGATTCTAAACCTTGTGATCAAGGATTCTCACCGCCATTTCCTCGTAGGTAGCATCATCCTAAATGTTCACTTCCTCCCAGTGGATGATGTGAAAGGGGTCAGGTTCGTATTTCCTCAACATAGAGACATGGAATACGTTATGTGCTGAAGTCATCCAGCTTGGTAGATCCAACTCGTAAGCACATTCTCCGATTCTTCTAAGTATTTCAAAGGTTCCGACAAACCTCGGAGATAACTTCCCTTTGAATCTGAACCTTCTGATACCCTTCTGTGGACTGACTCTCAGAAATACTGTGTCCCCAACTTGGAACTCTAGTGGTATTCTCCTCTTGTCTGCATAACTCTTTTGACGACTCTGTGCAGTAGTCAGCCTCCTCTGTATCAACTTGACTTGGTTGTTCATCTCTTCAACCAAGTCTGGCCTAGTTAATACATGGTCTTCAAGCTCAACCCAACAAGCAGGTGATCTGCATGGTCTCCCATAGAGAGCCTCGAATGGAGCCATCTTTATGCTTGCCTAGTAACTGTTGTTATAGGCAAATTTTGCCATGTGTAAATACTTGCTCCAATTCCCCCTTGAAGTCTAAAACACAAGACCTCAACATATCCTCTAAAATTTGAATAACTCTCTTAGATTGTCCATCCGTCTGAGGGTGAAATGTTGTACTCATGGTGAGTTTAGTACCCATCTCCTTCTGTAGACTCTGCCAGAACTGTGAAGTGAAGCGAGAGTCTCTGTCAGACACAATAGTCTTGGGTACACCATGTAGCCTTACTATTTCCTTCACATATAGTTCTCCCAGCTTACTGACTTGGTCTGTGGATCTAATTAGCAGGAAATGAGCCACTTTGGTGAGACGATCCACAATAACCCAAATAGTGTCTTCTCCTTTTTGCTTTCTGGGTAAACCACTGACAAAGTCCATGGCAATGTTATCCCGCTTCCATTTTGGAATAGGGAGTAGTTGTAACATTCCAGAGGGTTTCCGGTGTTATGCTTTCACTTGTTGACATGTTAAGCACTTAGAGACATGCTTAGCGACGTCCCTCTTCATTCCTCTCCGCCAGTAGGTTTTCTTGAGGTTTCGGTACATCTTCTCCCTGCCTGGGTGCATGGTATAATTAGTTTGATGGGCTTCATCAAGTACAATCTGCTTACTCGGCCCATTCTGAGGTACACATATCCTTTCCCCAAGCCTTAGGATATTCTCAGCATCTAACCTAAAGTTAGTATGCTTTCCTTGTGTAACTCCTTCGATTAGATTGGTAAGCCATTTGTCTTGCCTTTGTTCCTCCTTGATCTGGTGTAGAAGATCTGGTTGGCAAGACATAGTGTAGAGGTAGGCTTGCTTTTCATTTCGGGTCACACCTAGCCTAAAATCATCAATCAACTGGTACATCTGGTCTTTCTCCTCCTCCTGTTTGTTGAATTTCCTGCTCAAGGCATCAACCACTACATTGGCCTTCCCCGGATGATAGTGTAGTTGAAAATCATAGTCTTTCAAGAACTCGACCCATCTCCATTGCCTGAGGTTCAACTCCTTCTGAATGTAGATGTACTTCAAGCTCTTATGATCTGAAAATAGATCAAATTTCTCACCATAAAGGTAGTGTCTCCAAATCTTCAGGGCAAATACAATGGCCGCTAATTCTAGGTTGTGAGTAGGATAATTCTTCTCATGGACCTCTAGTTGTCGCGAAGCATAAGCGACTACTTGTCTTTTCTGCATCAACACTGCTCCAAGTCCACTCAGCGAAGCATCAGTATAGAGGGTATAGGTAATACCATGGGTTGGAGTGACTAGGATAGGGGTCATAGTCAATCTCTTTTTCAGTTCTTGGAATGATTGTTCACACTTCTCATTCCAATCGAACTTGATTCCCTTCTTAGTCAGCTTGGTCATTGGTTCTGCTAATTTGGAGAAATCTCGGATGAACCTTCTATAGTACCCAGCTAGACCTAAGAAGCTCCTGATCTCTGTAACTGTCTTAGGTTACTTCCAATTCATAACCGCTTCCACCTTTTCCAGATCACACTATGTGGCCAAGAAACTTGACCGTCTTCATCCAAAACTCACACTTGCTGAACTTGGAATATAATTGATGCATTCTGAGTGTCTCCAACACTATCTGCAAGTGTTCTAAATGTTCATCCTCTAACGTGGAGTAGATCAGAATGTCATCCACAAATACCACCACAAACTGGTCAAGGTACTATCTGAACACTCGGTTCATCAAATCCATGAAAGTTGTCGGCGCATTGGTCAAACCAAAGGGCATTACGGTGAACTCGTAGTGTCCATACCTTGTTCTAAAGGTCGTCTTGTGAATGTTAGATTCTCGGATCCTCAATTGATGATATCCCGACCTAAGATCAATTTTAGATAAATGTGTGGCTCCTCGTAATTGATCAAACAGGTCATCAATCCTTGATAGAGGATATTTATTCTTTATTGTAGCTTGGTTCAACTTCCGGTAGTTGACACACAGTCTCAAGAAACCATCTTTCTTCTTCACAAACAACATTGGACCTCCCCAAGGTGATTCATTCAACCTAATGAAACCTTTCTCCCTAAGCTCATCCAGTTGAGCTTTCAACTCAATTAATTCTACTGGCGTCATTCTATAAGGAGGTATGGCTATAAGGTTGGTTCCAAGGTGAAGTTCAATCTTAAACACTAACTCTCTAGTTGGTGGTAGTCCCGGTAAGTCGTCTAGGAACACATCCTCTTACTCCCTTACTACTGCTAAATCTTGAATCTTCTTCAAGTCTGTTGGTTCTTCTTCTGTGAGCTCCAGTTTACTCACTGTGTCAATAGATCGAATAGGTAGAAAATGTGCCACCTTAGGCAACCAATCTACAATGACCCACACGGTGTCTTCCTCCTTGTGACTTCTTGGCAGGCTACTAACAAAATCCATCGCAATATTATCCCACTTCCATTCTGGGATCAGAAGTGGCTGCAATAGTCCTGACAGTTTTTTGTACTTAGCCTTTACTTGCTAACAAATCAGACATCGAGAGACATATTTAGCTATGTCTCTCTTCATCCCTCACCGCCAGAAAGTTGTCTTTAGATTCTGATACATTTTGTCACCACCTGGATGCATAGTATACTTCGTTTGGTGTACCTCATCTAGTATGGTTCCCTTCGTCTGTCCAGAACTTGGCATGCAGATTCTATTCCCCAATCTAAGTGCACCCTCTGCATCAAACCTGAAGTTTGTATGCTTACGCTGTTTCACTCCCTCAATCAGCTCCATAATCCACTTATTAGTTCTTCGCTCATCTCTAATAGAGATCAAAACTCTCACCATAGAAATAATGCCTCCAAATCTTAAGTGCAAACACGATCACTGCAAGATCCAGATCGTGTGTGGTTAATTTTGCTCATGTGGCTTCAACTATCGTGTAGCATAAGCCACTGCCTATCCTTGCTACATCAGTACTGCACCCAGACCGCTAAGCAATGCATCAATACATAGGGTGTATTTTGTACCAGGAGTAGGTGTGATCAATACTGGTGCTATAGTCAACTGCTTCTTCAACTCTTGAAAGGACTGCTCACATTGATCATGCCAAATGAATTTCTCATCCTTTTTGGCTAACTTTGTGACCAGACTTGCTAATTTGGAGATATCTTTTATGAATCTGTGGTAGTATCTAGCTAACCAAGGAAACTCCTAATCTTTGTGACTGTCGTGGGTTGTTTCCAATCAAATATTGCCTGTACTTTTTCTGGGTCTTCTGCTATTCGCTCTACTAAGACAATGTAGCGAAGGAACCTAACTTGCTTCATCCAAAACTTGCACTTGCTAAATTTTGCATACAATTCATTCTTCCTCGAGGTATCCAAAATAGTATGCAAATGTTGTGCGTGCTCAGCCTCCGAATGGGAATATATTAGAATGTCATCAACAAATACTACAACAATTTGATCAAGGGACTAGCTAAAAACTCTGTTCATTAGATCCATGAATGCGACTGGAGCATTTGTCAAGTCAAATGGCAAGACTGTGAACTCGAAGTGGCCATACTGCGTCCTGAAGCTATCTTCAATAAATCTGACTCCTGGATCCGTACTTGATGATACCCTGACCTCAAATCTATCTTAGAAAAACATTGTGCTCCACTAAGCTGATCAAATAGGTCATCAATCCTAGGCAGTGGGTATTTATTCTTGACAGTGACATGTTTTAGCTTCTGGTAGTCTATACACAGTCTCATGGATCCATTTTTCTTCCTTACCATCAGTACCGGAGCTCCCCATGGCGACTGACGCTGTCTAATGAATCCCTTTGCTAGAAGCTCATCCAACTGAGTCTTTAGCTCAATCAACTCCACGGGTGCCATTCTGTATGGTAGAATAGTGATGGGGTTGGTGCCGGGATGCAACTTAATCTTGAACTCTACTTGCCTATGCGGTGGAAGCCTAGATAGATCCTCTGGAAACACCTCTATGTATTCTTGTACCACAAGAATTCTCTGAATATCTGTGGTTCCTTCTGCGTCCTCATTTAGTAACTGCTTGAGTTCTTCCTTTTGTTTGATTGAATACAATAGTGCTAGCCTTAGGCTCCTACTAACCTCTGCATATCCCCATCTATCCTCAACATCTCCCCAGATGTCAACTGTACGGTAACTCTCCTCTTCTGGCAATCTATCTGTGCCTAATATTGGGTCAACCAATCCATTCCCAATATCACGTCATAGCTACCAAAATGAAGTAAGCATAGATTAGTTGGAATCGGCTGGTCTCCGAATCTGAGTTCAATTCCATAATACTTCCCTGAACTCACTATCTCGACTATCGGCATGATCACATCCAATGGTACGGCCAATGGGCTTGTAACCAACCTCAATCTATTCAATAACTCCTCAGAAATAAAAGATCTCATGGCACCAGAATCAAACAACATATGTATAGCAACACCAAACAACAAAAATGTACCTTCCACTGCAGGAGTTGGAGCTGTCTGTGTGTCTGCTGCATATAGTTTAACCTGGTCTCTCTGCCGTGTCCAAGAATGTGTTTGCTGCCTCTACTGTAGGCAGCTAATCTGTCCCTACACTGGTTGCTGCTGAGCTGAGGCTGGTGCCCTAGTAGGACAACTCATGGCTACATGTCATGGTTGTCAGCTACAAAACAAAGTCCTAGCCTCATAGCCTGCTCTCTCTGCTCATTGCTCGTCTGATTAGTTGCAGTCTGCTACCACATGATCTGCTAAGCCCTCAAAAGAACTAGGACACAGCTTCTAAAACTCTGTCACTAAGTCTCTTTGCTCCTTGTCATAGCTAGCAGATCTATTCGAAGTCTGTGCTGGGTACTCTAATGGTACCAGTGCTAGTATCACTGGCTCTAACAATGTTGGTGATGGTGTTGGTAGCTGTACGAGTGCTGGAGGCTAGACTAGAGGTTGTGAGGACTCTACTGGATACTGGCTCATCATGGCCTGATCCACTGCCTTCTGTATCATATCTGCTAGTACATTTGGTGACATAGTAATAGCTGTGGGTACAACTATCGTTGTAACACCCTCATCTCTCTGAGTTGGCTCATTCCTAGCCTCCTCCCTAACTACATCTCGACGAGGTTTACCTCGTCCTCTTCCTCTCGGCATTATCTACAATTCAAAATTCCACCTTTAGTATCCAACAGTTTATTTATATTGAAGCAGAAATTTTTAATAATTTGAAAACGACATACTGCATTTCTACTTCAATTTGAATACCTTGAATTTTTTGATAATAACCATTCATTTCAAACCCACCTACCCTTCATGTTTATCGTGCTACTGTGACTCTAAGTTCATGTCTCTAGGTTTTCAATTTGTCTCTAAGGTCTAAAGTTTATGCTTCTAAGTCGACATCATTTTATTTGTTTCTGGATATAGGAATTCAGGTAACAATACTCAAAATGGTATACTATATTTATCACACACAAACACCCAACAAACAATCAAACAATAAACACTGGCATAATGGAATCCACGTTCCGTTATGGCTAGTATATTTATGCCAAATCCTAGTCTCTAAGGATGACGCAAGACCCACCGTACGCGACCGTCCCATATCAGTAGAATACAGTGCATGCAAGTTCTCCCAAAGAGTTTGTTCACTGCCTATTACAATTCTGCAAGTGTTTTGCTCCTTAAGGCTGACGCAAGACCCACCACATGTGACTATCCCATACTAGTAGAATACAGTACATGCAAGTTCTGCCCAAGAACCGATCACTCACTATACATGGTTTGTCATTCTTCAAATCCAGGATTCCTGTATACCTCTAAATCTCTATGCATCCCATACTACATAGAAATCAGAAATACAGGATCCTCCTGAATCGAGTCTGACCAAAACAAGTGTGCGTTATCACATTAACAGTTTCTAACTTGTGTCATAACAACTTTTATTTAGATTCACTGTACCTCGAAAACAACACCTGGTCATTCCTAGACCTAGGGTTCCAATGCTTGGCTAGCTGATTCGCCTATTGAATCACCAAGTTAAAACTCTATCTCATTTCTATGTGATGCCATCGTTTTTAAGTTTTGGACCTTTCCTAAATGGAGCTCAACCTGCAAGGCCAATACCGAAGTAAAGCTCAACCTATAAGGCCACCACAGTATTTTTGTCCTAATGCGACTAATAACTAGAGCACGCTGACATCACCTTAATCTTTTCTAGACTTCTATTTGCCTAGTAGATGGATTTTACTCATTTTATCTACTTTTAGAAGGTCAAATCCAGTAGAAATTCTTTTCCAATGAAAATCAAATTCGGTGAAATTTTCATTTTCGTGAAAAATTTTGTTTTGATAAAATCAAATTCATTTTGTGTCGAACTCAACCCAGTAATTCTACTAACTGGGCTCTAATTCCACAACTTGTCACACTCCGGCCCCTACGCCAAGCCTTTTGCAGTGCTAAAATCGATCATCATGCTGCATCACAGCTTGGCGCCTGTGCCCACCAGAGTGCCAGGAGGTGTGACTTTATTCATTTTCCATTTTTGTTATGTTCAAGTCAAATAATTTGTTTTCTTTGTTCGTTTCAAAATAAAACAAGCTCTTACACAAGATTCATTGTCAAATAAACTTTCAATATGTGTTCAAATAACATTCAAATTATATCACCGAAATTTCATAGGAAATAATATAGAAAATCAAAGTACCCACGAAAGCTTCCAAATCTCAAAACATTCACTTAAAATCATTGAATGCATCACTATTCATTCATAATATTTCAAACTATGAAATATTTGTTCAACATATAACATAAACAAAATAATAGGCTCATAGGCCAAAGTTTCAAACAGTGTTTCGTAATATAAAATAGCTTTATTTACGCAAAATGTTAACTAGCTAGGCAACATGCCCATGTTCAAAATACATCAACTTTGAAATAGCATTCAAAATAAAACATCTCTGAAAAATTCTCCACCAGTCTTCGAGTCAGTCAATCCTCATTGAGCGCTAGGCCTATGAGTACTTGAAAAATGAAAATGGGATGAGCTCGAAAGCCCAGTGGATCTCTCCTACACATCACTAACATTATACAAACCAACATACAAAACATGCATAAAGTTTCATTACATTAGGGTGTTTCAATCACTTAATTGGTTAGTTTTGTCAATCCGTCTGAACACTATCAGGAATTAATCGAAAGAGTGAACCACCCTTAGTATTCCCCTTGTGGTCCTGGACACAACCAGGTGCGACATCTTTATCAAATAGAAGTTTACCCTTGCTCACTTTCATCTTATCCTAAAGCAAAGAGTTGACACTTCCCTCTTTGTTTGTTTTTGCCCTCTTTTTGGCACCTTTTCTCACTCTCTTTTCTTTCTTGTGTGAGAAGTTCTTATTTTATCATTTTAGAGATTTTTTGAAGTATTTTTGTTAGTGATTACAAGTTCTTAAAGTTCTAGAAGTTCTAGATAAGGGGAACCTGTGCCGGATTCTACAAAGAAACTAGAATTAAGATGATGGGATTTCCAGAACTCCTTCTTTACTACTTCAAGTCTTCAGTATATTCATGTTTGTTTTTAGTTTTCAACATTTTTATATTTCAGTTTGAAGCAAGTTTGATTGAGTATTATTTTCTATTTAACATGTTTTCATATTATAATTCTTAGGTGATAGCATAACATGCTTATAAACTATGCTTAAGCTTATTTTTTGAATTTTTAACCATGCCATGTATGTTTCCATGTTCTCTTGACTATTTAGATTTTGATATTAATTATTATGATCTTGTTTCATATTTATTTGAAATTAAATATGAGAAAGTGAAGATAACAACCACGTACCATCATAGTAGTCTAAGTAACGCTATGGTGTTCTTTGCATATACTTAGTGTACATGAGTAACATCACTAAGTGTGGATGTGTTTTAAAATACTTGGAATGTGGACAAGTGATCCTTATTTCCAATGGAATGTAACAAGATGAATTGTCATTCCATCCTAGAATAGGAGTATTTTAATGAAGAACATCAAGGGATTAAAAACCCCTTTTGGTCAAATATACAACACTAAGAAGATATTTTTTGAAACGCTTAATGCTTGTAAGTGATTGAAATTGGATGTACTTTTGATTTGAATTAATAAATTAGTAGTTTGATGAATGATCCACTCGGCCATGTGCTCACCCCTTCCTTCTATTTTCTAGGAATTTGAAATGCATGAGCAAGCTTGCTAAGGGATTAGAAACTCTATTTTTAAAAAGTTTTTATGTAAGGGCATATGGTCCAAATTTTGAATAAAGACTTCTGTTGAATTTAATTTTAAAATTTTAGAGTTAAGTACTCTCCTTTTTATTATTTGAAATTCAAGCATGTATCCCTTTATTTTATTCAATAAATAAAGATTAAAGTTTTTTTATCTCTTTTGTAATAGTCTTATTAAATTAGAATAAAATTATTTGGGTTGTGTGCTCATTGAGAAATAATAGGACTTGAGATAATCGAAAATGATGCAAGTTGTGTACCTGTAAATGTAACATTGGACCCAACCTGCCTTGTGATTGAGCTTGAACTTGTCTCTTGGGGGTTGGGGTATTACAATGGTGGTAACAGAGCCTAAGCTTTAGGTGCCTTGGACTAAAAATAGAAAGTTAAGCCTAAACATGTCTTGATTAGGATAGAAATAGAAAGTCAAACATTAGTTGCTTGACAAGAATTAGAAACCCTAATTAGGGCTTCATATTGAATTGAATTAAAATTTTAGTGCCCTACCTTTTATTTTTGAAAATTGAAAAATGTTTTAGAAATTGTTTTCAAAAAGGAAAAATATGTTTTGAAATGTTTTGTTTGGATACAAAGACTACAAGTTGAGCTAATAGTGGGTAAGCCTTGTCCCGAGTAAAGTTAAACATTAAAAGGGAAGTGGGTTATCCCGCCCAAGAAAGCACAGTTGCTAAGCAGATTTCGGTTTCACTGCTTGATTTGGAGGTTGTCCCACTAGATTATATGAGTAGTCAGAGGTAAAGAATACCCTTACTTTCTATAAAAAAAATTAGAAGGTGGAAAATTAGGGCAAGAAAGTAAATAGAAGTCGAAAAAGATGCCAAATGTGGTATCTTGACTAGACAGAGGTTGTTAGTCAACCAGATTGAACCCTAGGTCTAGAGGGAAGACCCTAAGTAGAAACGTGGTGTAGCCATGTGTGGCACAGTGGATCAAAAGCATCAATCTCTATGGTATAGGCTAGAGACTAAAACTTGTGTGAAAACAAAAAATTGTTTGATCAGGACACGAGACTGGGAAGCTTCTATATCTTTCTGTTTCTATGTAGTATAGGATACATATGAATTCATGGGGTATGGAGGAAGCCTGGACTCGGAGAATGATGGACCATGTGTGTTGAATAATTGGTAACTCTGGCAAAACGGGTTTCTTTATGCTTGCTAGTATGGGACGATGAAGTAGTGCACTCGAGAACCTTAGTTATCGTGCAATTTGCAAAATTGTTTGGGTGCGACTCTATTCTGAGTGAAAGCCTAAGTGGAAGGGGTAGAGTGGTATGGAACACTTGAACCTGAAAGCTTAGGTGGAAGCTTGGAACCTTGTTGTGCTAGCTTGATTGTATGATTGTGTGATATGCATGTTTTATTACTTATTGCTTTGAGACCAAATCTTGTACCCATGCATGAAAAGAACCTAGAAGAAAAACCTTTAGCCCACTAAACAAATCAAGAACTTAGAGACATAAATCTAGAGTCATGATAGCACAAAGATTTGACGAGGCAAATACTAAGAAGGTGTTAAATTTATAGACAATGGCTGGAGAAAGAAGGTACACTACTCGATCCACCATCTCTGATGAAACCAAACCTCGGGAACAAGAGTTGCCTGCTAGAATGGAGGCATGAATGGAGGCCATGATGAATAAGATGTTGCAGAGGGTGCTGGATTAACTATTGAGGTTCAACAGCCAGCACCTATGGCCTAAGACCCTGAACATCAAAGGGCTCAAGAAGGATTGGAGGATGAGAAACAGAGGAAAATGCTATTAGAGCTACAGAAGCTCCATCCTCCTTTATCTGATGGTACTATAGACTGCATCTCGACAAACCACTGGTATCAAAAGATTGAAGAAATTCTCAATGTACTAAAGGTAACTAGGGCACGACAGGTGGCACTAGCTATGCACCACTTCAAAGGACTAGCCAGGAGTTGGTGGCGAATGATGAGGATGGACCCTAATACGAATGTTGATGCCATGAGCTAGGAAAACTTCACCGGGATATTCTATGAAAAGTTGTTTCCAAAAGCAACCCTAAGCAAGCTATAGGAAGACTTTGTTCGATTGAATTAGAGGGACATGATTGTAGCTTGGTATGAGAAGAAGTTCATTGAAATGGCCAAATTCTCACTAGATCTGATTAGGGAGGAGAGAAGGAAGGCCAATCAATTTGCACAAGGTGTCAAGATGGAGATCCAAAAGATAGTGAAGACTTGAGGCCTGAAGACTTACAAAGATGTTGTAGAAAAAATCCTAAAAATAGAACAAGAACTCAACCTAGAACAAATGTTGAGGGGAAAGAATAAAAGGCCCAGGAATGAAAATGATCTCGCGTTTCAAAAGAAAAACAAGAATACTAGAAAAACACCACAGAAACAAGGGCAGACCATAAATGAGTTTAAGGAGCAAGCCAAGAAGCAAGGGTTATGCTATGTGTGCAGACAGAAGGGTCATCTTGCTAAGAATTGTCCAACTACACTTGCTTAGGCGCCTTAGCAACAACTACAATAGGGAGGAGATTAGAATGACCGTTCTTAGGGGAAGCAACAATAACTGAATGCCAATCAGGGGCATAACTAGGGTCGTGTGCATAACCAAGCTAGAATGTTTGTTGTTGAGGCTCAGGAAAACCAGGTCCCTGCAGTGGAAGGTACATTTTTGTTGTTTAATATTGTTGTGAAATTGTTATTTGACTCGAGTGCTCTAAGTCTTTTATCTCCAAAGAACTAGCTGGTAGGTTACAACTTGTGACAAAAACATTACTCATAACTTTGAATGTGTCCACACCAATATGGACCACTATGATTTCAAAAAGAATGTGTAGTTGTGACCCAAAGTTCGGAGATAAGCTCATAATGGTTGATCTATGTACTTTACCTTTTTATGGCTATGATGTAATCTTGGGGATGGATTGGTTAAACAAGTACCGAGCCTAGATAGATTTTCCTAAAAGACGAGTGACCATAACCTTAACTTCTAGGGAAACCTATAGAATCAATGGTGATATGTGGAGATTACCAAAAAGTCCAACCATAATCATGTTGAACTGTTTAAAGCAAAAGAATGAGCTCAAGGAATTCTCTAAGGAAGAACTTGTTGAACTAAAGAGAATCTAAGACCTAGCAATGGTTAGCAAGTACAAGGATGATCCTAGACAACTTACCTGGATTACCACCTGTTAAAGAGTTAGAGTTCAAGATTGAACTTCACCCTGGAACCAACCCTATTACCATACCTCCTTATAGGATGGCATCAATAGAACTAATTGAATTAAAGTCTCAACTCGATGAGCTCCGAGAGAAAGGTTTTATTAGGCCAAGTGAATCACCTTGGGGAGCTCCGGTGTTGTTTGTGAAAAAGAAAGATGGCTCTATGAGACTTTGTGTCGATTATCGAAAGTTGAACCAAGATACGGTGAAGAATAAATATCCATTGCCAAGGATTGATGACCTATTTGATCAATTGAGAGGAGCCACTCATTTCTCAAAAATTGATCTTAGGTCAGGATATCACTAGTTGAGAATCCAAGAGTTTGATATTCATAAGACTGCCTTTAGAACAAGATATGGACAATTTGAGTTCACCATGATGCCCTTTGGTTTTAGCAATGCCCCAACAACATTCATAGACTTGATAAACTAAGTGTTTAGACAATATCTTGTCTGGTTTGTGGTCATATTCGTAGATGACATTCTAATCTACTCTAAGTCAGAGGCTGAACACTTAGAACACTTGTAGATAGTCTTGGAGACCCTCAAAAGGCATCAATTATAGGCCAAGTTTAGCAAGTGTGAGTTCTGGATGAAGACTATCAAAATCCTTAGCCACGTAGTATCAGCAAAAGGCATCTCCGTAAATTCGGATAAGGTGGAAGAGATTATATCTAAAGCAACCTAAGACAACTACAAAGATTATGAGCTTCTTAGGTCTGATTGGGTACTACAGAAGGTTCATCCAAGATTTCTCCAAACTAGCAAACCCATGAACAAGTTGACTAGGAAGGGAGTTAAGTTCAATTGGAATGAGAAGTGTGAACAACCATTCCAGGAACTGAAGAAGAGATTGACTACGACCCCTATTTTACTCACTGCAACCCATGGTGTTACCTATACCCTCTATATTGATGCCTTGATGAGTGAACTTGGAGCAGTGTTGATGTAGGAAAGATGAGTAGTCGCTTATGCCTCACGACAACTAAAGGTCCATGAGAAGAATTACCCTACTCACGACCTAGAATAAGCGGCTATCATATTTGCCCTAAAGATATGGAGACACTACCTTTATGGTGAAAAATTTGATCTATTTTCAGATAAGAGCTTGAAGTACATCTACACCCAGAAAGAGTTGAACCTCAGGCAATGAAGGTGGATGGAGTTCCTCAAGGACTATGATTTTTAATTACACTAACACCCGAGGAAGGCCAATGTGGTGGCTGATGCCTTGAGTAGAAAGTTCAACCACCAAGAGGACGAAAAGGGCCAGATGTATAAATTGATCGAAGACTTTAGGCTGGAGATAACCTTGAATGACAAGCAAGCCTACCTTTACAGCATGTCTTGCCAATCGGATCTACTACACAAAATTAGGGAGGAATAGAGGCAAGACAAGTGGCTTCTAGGTCTAACAGAAGGAGTTCAACAGGGTAAGCATTCTGACTTTAGGTTAAATGCTAAGAATATCCTGAGGCTCGGAGAGAGGATCTGTGTACCTCAGAATGGACAAAGTAAGCAAAGGCTCATCAGACGAAGTATACGATGCATCCAGGTGGAGATAAGATGTACCAGAACCTCAGAAAGACTTACTGGTGGAGAGGAATGAAGAGGGATGTGGCTAAGCATGTTTCCAAGTGCTTAACCTGTCAATAAGTGAAAGTAGAACATCGAAAACCCTCTGGAATGCTATAGTCACTGCCTATCCTTGAATGGAAGTAGGATAACATTGCCATGAATTTTGTCAATGGTTTGCCCAAGAATCAGAAAGGAGAACATACTATTTGGGTGATTGTGGATCGTCTCACCAAAGTGGCTCACTTCTTGTCGATTAGATCCAGAGACCAAGTTAGTAAGTTCGGAGAAATTTATGTGAAAGAAATCGTTTGGTTTCATAGTGTACCCAAGACTATTGTATCTGACAGATATTCTCGCTTCACTTCACAATTCTGGCAGATTCTACAGAAGGAGATGGATACTAAGCATACCATGAGTACAACATTTTACCCTAAGACGGATGGTCAGTCTGAGAGAGTTATCCATATTTTAGAAGATATGTCGAGGTCTTGTGTTTTAGACTTCAAGGGGAATTGGAGCAAGTACCTACACTTGGCAGAGTTTACCTATAATAATAGTTATCAGGTGAGTATTAACATTGCCATGGATTTTAATACAACCACTGCCTATCCTTGAATGGAAGTAGGATAACATTGCCATGGATTTTGTCAGTGGTTTTCCCAAGAATCAGAAAGGAGAAGATACTATTTGGGTGATTGTGGATCGTCTCACCAAAATAGCTCACTTCTTGTCGATTAGATCTACAGACCAAGTTAGTAAGTTGAGAGAAATTTATGTGAAAGAAGTCGTAAGGTTTCATGGTGTGCCCAAGATTATTGTATCTGATAGAGATTTTTGCTTCACTTCACAATTCTGGCAGAGTCTACAGAAGGAGATGGGTACTAAGCATACCATGAGTACAACATTTTACCTTGAGACGGATGGTCAGTCTGAGAGAGTTATCCAGATTTTAGAAGATATGTTGAGGTCTTGTGTTTCAGACTTCAAGGGAAATTGGAGCAAGTACTTACACTTGGCAAAGTTTACCTATAACAATAGTTATCAGGCGAGTATTAAGATGGCTCCATTCGAATAATACGAAAGAAATGAATAACCAAGTCAAAGTAATACGGAAGGGGCTGACTATAACACAAAGTCGTTAGAAGGGTTATGCTGACAGAAGGAGAAAACCACTAGATTTCCAAGTTGGGGACAAGGTATTTTTGAGAATTATTCTTCGGAAGGGCATCAAGAGATTCTGATTAAAAGGGAAGTTATCTCCAAGGTTTGTCGAACCCTTTGAAATTTTTAAAAGAATCGGGGAATGTGCTAATGAGTTGGACCTACCAAACCAAATGACTACAACTCATAACATATTTCATGTATCCATGTTGAGAAAGTACGAACGTGACCCCTCTCACATCATGTACTGGGAGGAAGTGAATATTCAAGATGATGTTACTTATGAGGAAATAATAGTCAGAATCCTCGATCATAAAGTACAGAGTCTATGAACAAAGGATATCCCATTGGTAAAGGTATTGTTAACACATCACGGGGTGGAAGAAGCTACTTGGGAACTCGAAAGCGAGATGAAGACCAAGTATCCACACCAATTCACTAGAAATCCTTAGTTATATACAAATTTGGAGGATGAAATTTTTCTAAGAAGGGTATGTTGCAATACCCTAAATTCTATGTACTCAATTAAATGAAATTTATCATTTATTCGGTGAAATTTGGGTGTAAAGTAAAATCAAGCTCATTTTGGGGCTAAATTTGGCAAGTTTCCGAAAGTTTCATTTGGTGACCCTTAGGGACCCAAAACAACCTGAAATGAAATAAGGTGAAATGAACCAACGAATTGGATAACATATCAAAAAATTAAAACAATTTGTCAATATTAGGGTTTTCATTTGCCAAACGCCCTTTAGGGGTCCAAATTAGAAAAAAAATGGCATTTAGGGTACTTCAGGGGATTAAAATGACATGAACTAACAAAATGAATGATGTATTTGAAAATCAGAACAATTGGCAAAGATTTGGATTTTCATTTGCCTAGTGACCTTAATGGGTCTTAAATAAGGAAAGTTTTTGAGGGAAAATCACCTTGGGCCAAACCATACACTAAAATGTGCATTAGGTTCATGTGGTTCCAAAAGTGTAGCTTATAATTCATAATTCCTTGTAAATAAGAAAATATTAATTTTTATTTGATTTTTGTGAACACATGAAGTCATGGCCACCCTAAGCATGTGTAAGTCACATAGGTGGAAAACCAAGATCATGTGTACCCTCACCCTACCCTAAGCTCCATGGGATGTTTCCTTTATTTGAATCATTGTAAAATGATCCCATGTTCTATGAAAACGATTTAGTACACCCACATTAATAGATGTTTTATATGGTCTAGAAACCACAAGACATGATTTCATATACGCCCCCACTTGATTGTGTACACCCACACCCACTTAAGCCAAAATTGGCCTAGCCATATACATGTGTGTGTGCACACATGTGAGCAACCCCATTTAGATAGTTTCCTAGAACCAAGATGAACATCTTTGACTATTATATGGTGTCCCCTTGAATTTGATATTGTACACCCATGCTTGATGTCCAAGAAATAAGAAAATGAGAAAGTGTTCCTTGTGTGTTTGTGTGATGAGCACTCAAGAAAACTAAAAAGGAAAGCTACCATGAGCACATAGGGGATGTCCCATTTGAATTATAATATGATTTAAAGCTCTTTTGTATTCACAAATAGTTAGGAAACGACATTGTACTCATATCTTTTGAATTAGAAAGCCATAGTGGTCTCACTTGCCAACCATGAGCACACTTGCCCTCTTTATACAAACCATCCCCTTTACGCATAGAAACTTGCCCAAATTTATGTGAGCTGCCCAAGGCTTCCCTAGGATGTCCCATATGCTCCCATGAACATCTATATAAACCCCCTTGCTCACTTTCATCTCAACCTAAAGTAAAGAGTTGACACTTCCCTCTTTGTTTGTTCTTGTCCTCTTTTTGGCACCTCTTCTCACTTTTTTTTTCTTTCTTGTGTGAGAAGTTCTTATTTTAGTGTTTTTGAGAGTTGTTGAAGTATTTTTGTTGGGGGTTAGAAATTCTTGAAGTTCTAAAAGTGGTGGGTAAGGGGAACCTCTGCCAAATTCTACAAAGAAACTCGAATTAAGGTGGATGACATTTCTGGAACTCCTTCTTTACTACTTCAAGTCTTTAGTGTATTCATGTTTGTTTTTAGTTTTCAACATGTTTATGTTTCAGTTTGAAACATGTTTGATCAAGTTTTATTTTCAATTTAGCATGTTTTCATATTTTAATTCATACATGATAGCATAACATGCTTAGAAACCATGCAGGCTTATTTTTAAAATTTTTAACCATGCCATGTATATTTCTATGGTCTCTTGACTATTTAAATTATGATATTAATTATTATGATCTTGTTTCATATTTATTTGAAATTAAATATGAGAAAGTGAAGATAATAACCATGTACCATCATAGTAGTCTAAGTGACGCTATGGGTGTTCTTTGCATATACTTAGTGTATATGAGTAACATTACTAAGTGTGGATGTGTTTTAAAATACGTGGAATGTGGACAAGTGATCCTTATTTCCAGTGGAATGTGACAAGATGAATTGTCATTCCATCACAGAATAGGAGTATTTTAATGACGAACATCAAGGGATTAAAAACCCCTTTTGGTCAAATATGCAATACTAACAAGATATTTTTTGAAATGCTTAAAGCTTGTAAGTGATTGAAATTGGATGTACTTTTGATTTGAATTAATAAATTATTAGTTTGATAAATGATCCACTGGGCTATGTGCTCACTCCTTCCTTCTATTTTCTAGGAATTTGAAATGCATGAGCAAGCTTGCTAAGGAATTAGAAACTCTATTTTTAGAAAGTTTCTATATAAGGGCATATTGTTCAAATTTTGAATAAAGACTTTCGTTGAAGTTTATTTTAAAATTTTAGAGTTATGTACTCCCCTTTTCATTATTTGAATTTCAAGCATGTATCCCTTTATTTTATTCAATAAATAAAGATGGAAGTTTTTGTTTTATCTCTCTTGTAATAGTCTTATTAAATTAGAATTAAATTATTTGGGTTGTGTGCTCATTTAAAAATAATAAGACTTCAGATAAGAGAAAGTGATGCAAGTTGTGTGCTTGTAAATGTAACATTGGACCCAATCCACCTTGTGGTTGAGCTTGAACCTGTCTCTTGGGGGTTGGGGTGTTATAGCTTTCAATCCATAATTGTTTCCACCTTCTCTTGATCTTCAGAGATGCATTCTGTTGATAACACATGGCCAAGGAACTTAACCGTTTTCGTCCAAAACTCACACTTGCTAAACTTGGCATATAATTGATGCCTTCAAAGGGTCTCCAACACTATCTGCAAGTGTTCTAAGTGTTCATATTCTGACTTGGAGTAGATTAGAATGTCACCAAGTCCATGAATGTTGTTGGGGCATTAGTCAAACCAAATGGCATCACAATGAACTCAAAGTTTCCACATCTTATTCTGAAGGCAGTTTTGAGTATATCAGACTCCTTGATTCTTAATTGATGATATCTCGACCTAAAATCAATCTTTGATAAATGGGTGGCCCCTCTCAGTTGATCAAATAGGTTATTAATCCTTGCTAAAGGATATTTATTCTTTACTGTAGCTTGGTTCAAGTTCCGATAATCGACACAAAGTCGCATAGAACCATCTTTCTTCTTTACGAATAGTACCAAAGCTCCCTAAGGAAACTCGGCCTGATAAAGCCTTTTTCTTGGAGCTCGTCGAGTTGAGACTTCAACCCGATCAGTTTTACTGGTGCCATTCTGTTAGGAGGTATAGCGATAGGGTTCGTTCCAGGGTGAATTTCAATCTTGAACTTTAACTCTCTAGTAGGTGGTAGTTCGGGTAAGTCGTTTGGGAACACATCCTCATACTCACTAACCACTGCCAGGTCATGGATTCTCTTTGGTTCAATAGGTTCTTCCTTAGAGAGTTCCTCAAACTCATTCTTCTGCCTTAAGTAGTTCAACATGGCTATGGTTGGACTTCTTGGCAATCTCTAAATATCCCCATTGATTCTATCGGTTTTCCCCAAAGGTAGGGTTATGGTCACCCGTCTTCTAGGACAATCTATCTAGGCTTGGTATTGGTGGTCTAACCAATCATTGCCAAGATTACATCATAGCCATAAAAAGGTAAGGTATACAGGTCAACTGTTAAGAGTTTATTCCCAAATCTTAGGTCACAACTACACATTCTTTTTGAAGTCACAGTGGTCTCTATTGCTGTGGACACATTCAATGTTCTAGGTAGTGTTTTCGTCACAAGTTGTAACTAATCAGCTAGTTCTTTGGAAATAAAAGATTTAGAGGCACTTGAGTCAAATAACAATTTCACGGCAACATTAAACATAAAAAATGTACCTTCCACTACAGGGACGTGGTCTTCCTTAGCCTCAATAGCGATGTAACACCCCGACCTCAGGTCTGGACTCCCCGGAATGGAGATCATCGGGTTATAATCTCCTGATGACCGGAATGCTACTTTTTGCTACCAATTTTGCTCTTTCTCTCTCTTAAAAAAAATAAGTGAAAAATTTTCAAAATAGTGAGTCCATATTGATCAGTTTTTTGTTAAACTTCTCCCGTGGAAATATTCAAAATACTATTCGAGAAAATATCAAGTTCAACAAAATTTCCTACAAGTTTTATATTGTCAAATTATGAAAACACAGTCCATCGATAAATACAACATTAAAACATGGAAGTATAGTTCGATTACATTACTGGTGTTATACAAAAGAAGAACAAATACTCTGTCCAAATTACATCAAAGTCATTTTAACATAACGTTTCAAAACAAAATTATAAACCCATCCTTGAATGTCTCCACTGTTAGAAAGCAGTCATTGTATAATAGACCTGTGAAAACCTGAAAATACAGTGATTAGGTGAGCTCGTAAGCCCAGTGAGTCAATCTTATACATCTCTAGCATTATTCAAGATCAAACTCAAAACATACACACACTTCCACACATTAGGCGTTTCACACATTAAATTGTTTGTTGTAACCTAAACCGGAAGAGTTGGTTAGACTCCCAATATTCCTTTGTGATCCAGGATGGCAATGAGTGCATGCAATTTGGTCAGAAACAAGAAATCAAGAACATCAACATCCAAAGATAAGTAACGCTCTACAGCCTATTACTTATCCCCGTGCACGCCCTGCTGCCTGTACAGGTGAATCGTAGTCTAAGGAAAAGTAATGCTATGCAGCCAATTACTAAGGTAACGTTATGTAGCCTGTTACCAAATCCCGAAGACAAATCAAGTGTTGAGCAAAATTTAAGGAAAGGAACGCTTAGCGGCCTATTCCTTTTATTCCCATGATATCACAATCAAAGGTAAGGAAGTTGTGCAGTTATTTCCTTATGATTCTCAAGACAATAAAATTTGCTATCGACACTAAGGGTCAAGAATATTTACGACACTTTGTAGCCTGTCGTACCGGTGTGTGGGATTCTTATTTAGCCGTTAATCTTAATTTAGTGAAACAATCATGCATTCAAACCCAAAACATTCAATCAACATGATATCAGAAATGAAATTATGAAAATGTCACATGAGCGGCAAATCTTAATAGAAATCATGCATAACGGTAAATCATTCGGCACTTCCAACAATTGTAAACAAACCATTCAATTCCAACAACATCAACATTCATATAATATAAATCCTATACTAGCAACCATCATGTCTCAAGCATAATTCCCGCATAATACTAAAGAGTAAGGATATCCTTTTCACCTGTATGTTTTAGGATTCCCTTCAACTTTCTTATCACAATAGATTGTCTTTAAGATGCACTCACTTGACAGTTACTCCACCAAGAACTTCAATTCACTATACTTCCTTTCACAGAAAACATGCTACCGGATTTTAGTTCTTTAGACACTGGTAAATTTGAAATTCCATAAAAACAACAGTCAAATTCAATACACTATTGCTTTGGGAGTTTATATAAGGAAAGGATTCAAATTTACTTTAGCTAACAGGGTTTTCTCATAACATAATTCCTTCATTCACCCTTTCAGCTGGAGTATTTGAATCTTTAGATTAAGCAACCAATAATTGAGAAAGTGATTTAATAGAGGGACTTAGATTCTTACCTTAAATCTTCAATTTCTAGTTCACTTTACTTCAGAGGGCTTCTCCTAGCTTTCAAGATCACTTCTCCCTCATCTGGAACGAATTGAAAGTGAAAATGACGAGTTCAAGTCGGTTATTTTATTTATTTATCGCGTACGGACCGCGGTCGGTGATTAATTTTTCTCGAAATTTCCATTTTTCTCAAAATTTCCAGTTTTCTCGACTGCAGACCGCGGTCGGCAGAATGACCCCACTATTGTTAAGTGGTTTTCTAGCACAATTTTCGCCGAGGACCACAATCTTTCTAACCTGTTTCCTATTTTTCGTTATTTTTGAGTTTCTAAGCCATAAAAATGAGTTTATATGATTTTATTTTCATTTAATACATACATGGACATTCAAAACATGTTTTCTTTTAAAACTTTCCTATTTAATTGAAATTCTTAAATTAATTATTGATGTGGACGCGTTAAAATGTTTTGGGATATTACAATCTACCCCACTTTAAAGAAATTTCGCCCTCGAAATTTAAATAGAACATACCTGCCCAATGTGTTCTATCAAGAATTCCTGGAGAATAGTTCTGGGTACTTCTTCTGCATCTCACTCTCTAGTTCCCAGGTGGCTTCCTCCAGATTATGATGTTTCCATAGAACTTTGACTAAAGGAATTTCTTTAGTTCTGAGGCTCTGTACCTTACGATCTAGGATCCAAATAGTTGGTTCTTCGTTAGGTGCATCACCTTGAATTTCAATATCTTGCCGTGGAATGATATGTGAAGGATCTAGCTTGTACTTCCGAAGCATCGAGACGTGGAACACATTGTGGATTGCAGATAATCGATTTGGAAGATCCAATTCGTAAGCACATTCACCAATCTGTTTACATAGCTCAAATGGACCAATGAATCTAGGGGCCAACTTAGCTGTCACACCCCAACCCCTAGACCGGACATCATGTCTGTCAATCTGTGGCCCTGTCGTCGGGCGTCGCGCGGCTCCAAGCTCGGCGTGTGGTCCGCCGAGGCCCCGGGCGTGCGACAGATGTCATCATTCTATCTTTCTACCTCTATACACGAGGTTTAAATCATTTCTTTGATTTCTAATATTCAATTTTTATCATGCTTCACTAAGCAATTGGTTTCAAATCAAATTCACCAGTTGTTCAAAATCATATTTATGCTGGAAATCAAGATAATAGTAGCGGAAGCACTTTTCGGATCAAACCTTTCTAAATCATTGAACACTGTTTAGCAATACCATAACTAAAGATCATCAGTTTATGAATCAAGAAAAAGAGTGTTCAAAATGGTAAAAACAGTCTTATATATACAAATACAAAAATATGATACATGGCCCTCTGGCCCAAGTTCAAACATATATCATAAAAACTTTACAAAATAGAGAGATAGTTTTAACAAAAATATCACATTCTCTCTTTCTACAAGTCCTCTAGTCTCTGGTCTGCATCCTCACTGAGCACTGGGCTCATGAGTACCTGTAAAATAAAAATGGGGTGAGCTCGAAAGCCCAGTAGATCTCCCCTACACATCAATAACATTATACAAACGAGCATACGAAACATTCAAACAGTTTCAATCATTAGGGCATTTCAAATACTTAGTCAGTTTATCGGTTGCGCTCTAATATCAGGAATTTACCATCTGATATCAGGAATTAACCGAAAGAGTGAATCACCCTCGGTCCCAGTTGTGGTCCTGAACACAATCAGGCACGACATCTTTATCACACAGAAGTCTACCTCTGAGACCACGACCCAAGAAGATACTGAAACCAAAGGAAAAATCCTCATGA
>JAJIYU010002759.1:0-29021 GCA_030144865.1 Tinospora cordifolia | reverse complement strand
GTTTACATCACATATATAAAATAAAAACATTTATTTTATTTCTTGCTTAACTATTTTTTTATTATTATTTTAATAACGACCTATACGCGTTAAAAGTTTCTGGGTATTACAAACAACTGATTGTGTCTTCGGACGGAGAGTCACTACGGACTTCCATCCTTGGATTGTGGTCCCGAAGGTAATCGGCCCTCGGGCGTTACCCCCGGATTTGCTCCCGGACCACACAGGGGATACCGAGGGTTATGAACTCTTTCAGTTTTTAGATGATAACAAAACAAGAAATTGTGTGAACCACCTAATGTAATGAAAGTGATTGCATGTTTTGTATTCTGGTTTGTATAATGCTAGTGATGTATGGAGATGATCCATAGGGCTTTCGAGCTCACCCACATCTTCTATTACAGGTGATCATTGACACCGCAGGAGTAGCCAGCACACGAGCTGCCTTTTTGGGTAGTGACCTCGCTGGGAGGTTATTACAGTTTTTGTTCAGTTTTATTTGAGTTTATCGTTGTATCATTTTGTTGTAAATAATGTTTTAGTGTTTAAATTGAACTGGGCATGTGCCCTCTTTTATCTTGAACTCTTTCTCATGTAAATTAAATATTTTGGAATTTAGGCCCATTGGGCCATGTTTTGTTTTCATACCATGCTTTTGGAAATGAATTTGAAATGTTATTCCGCTGCAAAGTATTTCACTTGGCCAAATATGAATTTACTATGGATTTATGAACAAATTGAATTCCTCTGCATGCATTTTTAATGAATTTCACATCTACTGAAAGAAAATGAGTATTTTGGTGTTCATTATATATTTTAAATTTTCACTTAATAACCTATTTAAAAGAAAGGCATGAAATTTGAGATTAAATGAGAAAGGAAATCGAACCACGTGGCCTCCGGCTCTCGGCGAACGAACAGATGACCCGACGTCTCCAGCCAAACGAACGAACGGGTGCGCGCTGTCTCCACGCGCGGCCTCAGCAACGGATTGTCGCAATAGAGACAGGGACAAATACCGGGAGCTAGGGTGTCACATTCGGTACCCTATAATATATAGAAATATTATATATATAACATTATATATATAAACACATATAAAAAAATACACGCGCACGAGTTCGACGAATTCACCGAACTCGCACGCGCGAATGCACTAGGAACCACACGATTTTCGGCGAGATTTGGCCGAAATTGTGTGATCAGAAATCATTGATCTGAGATATAAAAATAAATAAAATATGGAAAGAAAATCAGACAAAATGGAAAAAAATCGAAGTAAGAAGAAAAAAATTCAAAAAAATCCCTAAAAATCCATTCTTTGAATTGAGCCGCCAAAACCCAAGAAAATAGAAATTTTTTATTTAAAAAATGCCCAAAGTTACTAATTTTCACTCCCCTAAACTCTATGTAAAGGACCCCTAGTGCTCTCATTCTTTTCATCCCAAATCAAGAGCATACTAGTCCCTCTTGACTCTCTCTAGCCTTCTTCTTGGTAATCCCCTCAGTTCTTGTGTAATCTTGAATTGTTCTTGAGTATTCTTGAGAGTTCTTGAGTGTTTAAAAGCTTTGGAGTAACGAAACTCTGCTGGATTTCAGAAGTGTGCAGAAGAGATTTATTTTTAAAGTGAAAGTGATTTCTCAAACCCCTATTCTATTTCTTCAGTTTAATATCATGTTTATGCATATTTAATATCTGTTTGGTGTGTTTATTATGTTTGAATAACATGATTTATTTATTTATATATAAAAATATATTTCAGATTTGCATGTGCACCACAAAATCATGTCATTATTAGATTATACATGTTTAGATTTATTTAAAAAAACATGATGATACTAAGTGTTTGCTTTCATGTTTTGAACATTTATATGATCTATGATTATGAGATTTAAAGAAAGATGTAGAGATTAAGAACCACGTACTGTCACAGTGAACATGAGGGTCATTGTGGGTATTCTTTACATGTGATTAGTTCACATGAGTGATGTCCCAAAATACTTGGAATATGGTTTAGGCCCCAAGTCTAATGAAATTTGACAAAAAAAATGTCTTTTCACTCAAGGAAGGTATTTTGATAAAGAACATCAAGGACTTTGAAACCCTTTCAGTCTAATTTACAACTATAAACAAAATGTTGTTTGAAACGCTTAATGATTTACAATTGTTTAAATTTGAATGTGTTATTAATACTGAATTAGTAATTTAGTGGTTTTGAAAAAGATCCACTGGGGACTATGTGCTCACTCCTTCCTTCTATTTTTCAGGAAATTGAATCACATTAAGACCATGAGTATTAGTTAAATTTTTTTCTTATTATTTAGAAAGTTTCTAATTTCTATGTAAGGGCATAATACCCAAGTTTTGAATTTTTCGCTGTAATATTTTTCTTCAAGATTGAATTATGTAATCAATTTTATTCAATTAATAGAGTGATGAATTTCTTTTATTCCTTGTATTATTGCCTTATTAAATTCTAATATTTGAGTTATGTACTCTTAAATACAAATAAGGCATGGAATAATTGAAATAGAAAATCAAGTTATGTACTTATAAAGTAACACCGGTCTAGCCTGCCTTGTGGTAAAGTCCAAATTGAAAGTCTCGGGTGTTGGGGTATTATTTCCTTATCTTACTAGAGAAGACCATGATGAAGAATATTACACATACTAAGTATATTTACCCATATATTACTACATACCTAGTATTAATTAATGCATATCCATATATACTTTTATGCCAATTAATTAATCAATTAATTGCATATCAATTTAAGATAACATGTCATATATATATATATATATATATGTGTGTGTGTGTGTGTGTGTGTGTGTGTCTATACCAATTAAATCGCATTCATATATACAAAATAATTTGGGATATTACATATATATACCATCATTCACGAATTAATTATTCGATTGTTATCGCTAGATTTTTATACTCCTATTATTCAATATTTATTCCTACATTATATCATATTTTACATTTTAAATATATCATATATATTATTCACGCAATATTCGATCAATATCTCTACATTTTTATACGTGCATTATTCTAGCATTATACCTACATTATACCACTATTCACGGGTTATATCATTATTCACGCATTATTTTATCAGTATCCCTACATCTTTATATGCACAATATTTGATCGTTATGCCTACATTATATCGTCATTCACGTGTTATACCATTATTTACGCATTAGTGATATTATATAGATATAACATATGAATAACGTATATATATAACGCAATACGTTTACAATAGTCAAATAAGACATTGTTATAAACGACTATAGGTTCACGAATGAATGTTGTAATAACTTACGTTCTTTTAACAACAATCGACTAACGAACATTGTAGAAGGTATCATTCGACAACGAGCAACTACGATTGTTGTAATAATAACATAAAACAACCTTCGTCTACTCATTGTAATGGCCTTTAGAATAATGTTCCCATAGTAAACGTTGTTGTACACATTTTTTATAAGTGATTTGACAACAGACATTTTATGAACATTGTTGTATGCCTTTTATTAGAATGGTCATTGATGCACGTTGTCGAATTGACATTGTTGTATAATCAATTCCTTGTAGTGTAAGAATAATAACTCGAAAATTAAGCCAAATAAAATTTACACAAGGTTCTCAAATAAGATCTGAAATTCTAGCCCATGCAGCTCGAACCGTATCCTAACCAACATTAACGTAAACGCTAATAAAAGGGGCATTGGCCCAGTCAAAACCAAATGCACTCAACAACAGAAGAGAAAAATTAGATAACAACATCAATACTGATGTTTGTAGCTACTACAGTATTTCCTCGCACTATCAACATGAACCACCTCAAAGATCACCTGAGCTAGAATGATGGGGTGAGCTTAAGAGCCCAATGGATTATACCCAATACATCTATAATCTTATTCAAGTCAAAATATCAAACACACAAATACTTGACATACATTAGGTGTTTCAAACATTCAGTTATTTATCAGTTGTTAATTTAGACCAAAAGGCTTAACCCAGTGTTCTCTCATCGTTATCATATCAACGGAGACAAGGAAAATGCATTATAAGTCAGATTCCAATGGGACAATATGTACACCCATTACCCAACCTAGGAACTAGGGTCACACCCATCGCTCCATCACCAGAAAACTAGGGGCACACTGATCGTTCTATCATTGGAAATTATGAGCCAGCCCATCATTCCATCTGCAAGAACACCCGTAGTGAGCTCTCTTGGACTACTACGCCACTACATGGTTCAAGTCTTTGTTTAACTTCAATTAAGATCACACAATCACTCATCTTATTATGTCAAACATGGAAAATAGAGCATGTACCATTAATCAAATAAATTGAACATGTTAATCATTACACATCTCATAACATAAAAACATGTAAACAACTAGTATGGATACATACATCATGTTATACATCATTCATACTAGCACAAGAGCTCATGATATCCAATCAACGTCAGGCGTACCCAAGCATGCTTCTAGGGAAATAGAATAAAGTAAACACACATCATGTTTAACATTTAAAACTCAAATAAGATTAGGGAGCAAGGTAATCACTTCCACCTGAATTGCTACAGCTCCTACTTCTCCAAAAATCATTTGTGCACGAGTTTTCAACCTATGTATGATCATATAGTTTATTCGTATACTAGGAATGACCCTAGATATATGTATATATATATATATATATATATTTATTTATTTATTTATAAATATTGACTCTATGATGATTCAAAATACTTTGCATTGACTTGAAAGACTTCGAAATGACTTCGTAATGACTTGAAAGACTTTGCAATTACTTGAAGACTTCGCAATGACTCCGCATTGACTCTGCATTGGCTCTGTATTGGCTTTGTAGATAAGCATATTGACTTTATAAGGACTCTACATTGACTTTATAATAACTTTCTAACAACTTTGCATTGACTCCGCATTTTTCTCCATTGACTCCACAACGACTTCATAATTGACTGCGTAATAACTTGTAAATAAGCATGTTGACTTCGCATTGACTTTGCATTGACTTCACATGATTAAGTATTGACTTGACTTCGTATTGACTTCACATTGTCATAGGCGTCTAGTCTTAGGTAAAATGACAATTTTGCATTGACTCCGCATTTTTTGTCCAAATAACTTTCTGTACTTAAAATCATTCAATGTTTCATACAGTGTTGCTTTACAGTTCATTTTCATGTGAATTTACTATTTTACCCTTAGGTGGCCAAATTACTATTTTACTTCTAGGGTGTTTAATGTGCTTAGCACTTCTATGGACTCATTTCTGATCTTTCATATTCTTATTCTTAAAAATTCAAGAATTTATTAGGGTGTTACATCGCCGCTGCAATCGTTCCTTCATCACTACTGTAATTGTTCTACTTCGTTGCCCCAATGAAGAAATAATAGTTGTTCATCTTCTTTGTCGTCGTAGTTACTGTTGGTTGTTCTTCTTTTTTGTTCTACTTCGCCATCATTGCACCTACTACTCATCATTGTTGTTCATCGCACCTACTTGCCCATCATGCTATTACATCATCGCTTGCCTCTTTCAGCTACTCACCCTTATTGTTGCTGCAACTATGTTCTGCAACCGAACCACCCTGATATTCTTCTACTATGATCCTGGTTGTTCATGGCTTTTACTGGTGGCTCTGCACCTATGCTATTTACTTCTTCTGCTTCATTGATTGTCGCTGCTAGTGGTTTTCCTCCGTCCTTGCTGCCTATTTGCCCTTGTTTACTTTTTGTGTTTTTTCTTCTTCTTCTTCTTCTTCTTCTTCTTCTTCGTTTCAGTTGCCCCAGTTTGACGCAGTTGCTAGGTTGCATTACTGGGCATGATTTTGCATATAAATTCTACAGATACAATGTTTCCTCACATGCCTATTTTACGGTGGTATTCAAAATTTGAATCTAATTGAGCAATGGAAATTGTCACTTCCCCAACTCTTCATTATCATTGTGGGTGACTAGCATATATAGGAAATTAGGTCATCTTTGTAGTAGTTTTTCTATATTAGCTTTTTGCTATTTGTTGTAATATTATGATTATGAGCACATGATTCCAAAAAAGAAATGGCTTTTAAAGGACAATGTTAACTTTTAGTTGTTGCGGTTAATTAATTATAATACTTATAATATTTATGTAATTATAATATTTATAATTATTAAATAAATGAGTAACATGACAGAGAAATCAATGTTATGTTATTTTTATAAGTTAAATGTTATATCAATGTTATACCGACTGTATACTAATGTTATATCATCGTTTATAAGTTAAATGTTATATCAATGTTATATTGACTGTACCAATGCTATACCATTATTTGTAAGCTAAATTTTATACTATATACAGACTGTATACAAACTTTTTGTATGCTAATTATTGTTAATCAGTGGTTTTTACAACACTGCACACCAATGTTGTATCAAATTTATATTAATATTATACCATTGTTTATAAGTTAAATGTTATATCAATATTATATCGATATACTGACTGTATACTAATGTTATACCATTGTTTCTAAGTTAAATGTTATACTAATATTATATCAACTGTATAGCAATGCTATATCATTGTTTATAAGCTAAATGTAATACCAATATTATACCAATATACCAACTTTTAGTGTATTGATAGTTATTAATCAATGATTTTTATAATATTGTATACCAATGTTATATCAACTATATACTAATATTGTATTATTGTTTATAAGTTATATGTTATATTGATATATCAACTGCATACTAATGTTATGTCATTATTTATAAGATAAATGTTATATTAATTCTATTCCAATTTTGGATATACTAATAGTCGTTAATCAATAGTTTCTGATATTTTTTATATATGTAATTATTTTTATTTTCTTATACAAAAATATATTTTTCCCAAGAAAATAGGGAGCTGCCAAAGCTCAGTTTTTTGGGTCATATAAATCATTTAGATGGTCCAAAGGGCAACAGCTACTCGTTTTTACTGGGCCTCGCCTTTCAAAAAGAGAGCTCACTAGCCTTCGCCTATCCCACATTACTAGCTTCGCAGCAATTTTTGCGAGATGATGGAATCTGCAACCTTATACGAAGCACGTTTGAAATACAAATATGCAATAACTTCAACTATTTATTAATTTTCACTATTTTCTACACGCCTAATTAACATTTTTCAAAGTGTTCGATCATACCGGTTTTTTATTAAACTGCATTAAAATAAAAGTAGTTTTCAGCTTTCCAAAAAAAAAAAAAAAAAAAAATACTGGGTGAGACTCCCTTTTTTCACGAGTAATTTTTAGGACTGTTTTTTTCAAAAGTTTTCTTGAAAAATTAAAAAAACAAAACAGATTTGTTTTGAACCCTTCTTCAACTCTGGCATGGATAGAGGGTAACTTTGTTTATGGAGAAAAAATAAAAATATTTTCAAACCCCCTCTTTGGCCTGAGCTTGACTCGGAGCCACAGAGAATTTCTGGAAGGGTTTCCCTCTAACCAAGGGTAAAACCCTAAAAATAAATAAATAAATAAATAAAATAAAATTTTGAATAGCTAAACAAGAAAAAAAATTATAAAAACAATCAGCTACTTAAAATCACACATCATGTACTCTCCGTCCACTCACTCGCTTTCTTTATTTACTTAAAAAATAAAATAGTTGGCCATTAACTTGAATAAGTTAAAGAGTTCAAAAGTAGTTTAAATTAATGCACATAATATATGTTAAAAGTCATTTGATCTAAAAGTTATAGACATGAGATAACGATCTAACTATATAAATCTATCTACTCATGACCTCTTAAATAAATCTCACTTTGATATCATATTAAAAGTTACTTTACCTAAAACTATAACTGTCACATAAAAGTCTAACTATATATCATTATAAGTAAGTATGTATTAAACACCGGTCAATCTAATAAACACAGTGACGTCGTTTAGTGCACATAGTAAAGAAAATTAAATCTCTACTTTTTCACTTTACCTTACTAGTAATATAAAATTGATTATTTCCCTACAATATCTGTAACCAATTAGGAGCTTTTTCTTTTCTTTTCTATATATATATATATTTTTCAAAACCTTCTCAACCAAAACCTTTAGTAGTTCAGCTAAATAACAGTTAATCAGTTGCTCATTAAACCTAATATAAGTATTTTTGGCCTTCTAATTTGACTTAAAACTTAAATCAACTTCAACATGATCCAAAATCCATCAATTATACATCTAGGTGCATTAGTTTATACACTTTCAGTTCTCAACGTACAACTTGGACAGAAATAGCTCCAATTAAGCGTATATATATATATATATATATATATATATATAAAAGTAACGTACGGGTGGTTGGCTCCCATGGATTAATGATTTAAAAAATCGAAAAGGTGTTAAAGCCGCAAACAGAGCAATTTAATCAAAAAGCAAGTTGCATGGAATGGTGCCAGCGGAAAGTTACTCATGACATATGCATAATTCGTGAATTGAATGTTAACTATGTGTACATGTACATTACGACCAAATGAATATGTAGAAAGGCAATAAGGTGGCCAAAAGGAGGGGGGGCTGAAGGAGGCATGGGAGCTCAGCTAGAGGGATATCAGGGATCTTCTCCTCCCTTTCTAAGCAATAAAGAAAGTAGATGTTGGAAAAGACGAATGAATGTCTCGATAAAGTAGAATGGTGCTTTTTTAAGCCTTAAGCAACCAAATGGTGCAAACCAAAAAAAAAAAAAAAAAAGAAAATGCAATCTTTTTAATTACAAAGGTGTAACGAACATCACCATATTATATCATGATTTTTATCTTTATTCACCATTAATACTAGTAGCTACTGCAGCAATATATTTCTCAACAACATTTATTTCTAAGGAAAATATTGATTTCATTGATGGTTATAATTACATTATGTAAGTATAATGCTCATGACCATTTGATGAATAAAAGTATAATTGATTAATGATATAATTTAAATAAATAGGAGGACTGCAATAATAACTTTATTGCTATCCATTTTTAAAGTACCCATTTGGATGCATGCATGAATGGGGAGGTGGTGAAACTATCATTACTAGGAAATTATGGGTTTGGTGATTTTCTCGAGCTTGTAGAGTGCATTGATGACCAAAAAGTACGAAACATGCCCCTTGTGTTTCTTCCTGCCAACTTTTCTTTTCTTGTTTTTCTTCTTATTTATTTATTTGCATTTTTTTTTTCTTTTTTGCATTTTTTTGAGGAGAGGGGACCTTAATTGATCAACGCCCCTTTCCTAGGCAAAACCTTAAAGTATATAATTATTTCTACAAAGCAAAACACACACGTATGGTGCTTTCCATTGGAGGAATGAAAATGCAGGATAGAGTATTCAAATATTAATTATCTCTTCTTACCTATCATTTCGTGCATCAAACGAAAAAGAAAAGAGAAAAATAAATGAAAATAATATCTTTTATATTTTTTTATAAATTAACTCCTTTACCACTGTCATAACATGTATAAAAAGAAATATTAAATAACTATAATTATTTTTATATATAATAACAACATTCAGAATTATTAAAATAAAAGAAGTAATGCCTAAAACAATGAATTAATTAAATATAGATTAATAAAATAGATCAATAAGGTAAAAGAAATTAATTTAATTACAACAGAAAAAGACTTTCTTTAGAACAATTAAATGCCACTCTTCTACCTAACATTGAAACAAAGACCTTTGCTAATTTTAAATGTCAAATATCACTGCAATATTTAATGTCATAGTATTTTCCATATATAATTGAGTTTTCTATATATTCCCTTATGTCTTATACATACAAACATATATAAAACACAATTTGACATCTTTGATCATTTAAAAAAAAAAACAACCTAATTCTAAATAACAAATGTGTAGCTGTAAAAGCAAAAACAGCTACATCCATTTCATCAAAACATGTATATTCAAATAGCATGATAGTATACTTGTCATTGTAAAATACCAAACTTAATCATTCGTTCTAGCATTGCTAATTACAACATAATGACAGCATCAAGAGAGGGTGAAGTTGTTCGATTTTAGAACTACAATGCAAGTAATAGCAAAGCACATAGAAGGAAAAATAGTATATTGGGAACTTCCTTTAATAGTTTTTGCATTTATTGTTCGGACATTTTGATTACACCTTCCACTCTTTTCTCTTTGACTAACAAATTGATTGTATAACCATTCAACACTAAAAGAAAGGATGAAAGTTGTAATAACCCAAGTGTAGAAGCAAAACAAACAAAGAAACAAACAAACCAAAAAAAAAAAAACAAAAACAAAAAAACAAAAGATGTCGTAGGACTGCGATCCCCAAATTGGGACCACGATCTTATGTCAAAAGGGTGGATACCCATGGGACCGTGTTCTCAACTTGGAAGACCATGGTCCTGCATTCAAATTCATGAAATAGAAATCTTGTGAAGATCGCGGTCCTGAGTCAAGTAGACCGCGGTCTTGCGATAAAAATTTGTGAAAGTTTTGGCAAGACATGGGATCATGGTTTGGGATTGTGGTCTTGCGATTAGGGGAATGTTAAGACTATGGTCCTTGGACCAAAGACTGTAGTCCTGCGATTGAAAATCAGATATGGAAGTTAGGGCACCGAGTCGTCTATATATTGTAATGTGTGCAATGTTCATTGTTCATTCGTTCACACTCTTCTCAAAAACAAACCAAACCCTAACGTTGACAGTCAATCTTCTCGTCCTCACACATGTCTCCTAAGTCAAGTACACATCCTTCAACCTTTTGCTTGCGATCCCACAAGCACCGTTAAGGGGAAAGGTTGCACAAGGACGCTACAGTCTTGTGGTAGAACCCTAAATCTGTGCCATAATGTGTTGTAAGGTAAGAACTGTCTCTCAGAGGATTGTCTAAGTTTCTTACCACGATCAACCACAAATGCAATCAGTTGTGATAACTTCTAACACTGTTTTCATTCTCTGTACGCCACAGAACTTTAGAGCCGCCATTTGAGATGTTTCAGAGAACAAACAGCGCAATTTTTGAGAACTTGACATTGTAGCTTGTTGCACTGTCGCGATAACAACCTTGAATACCACGATGTTGACGAAAGTTTCGACTTTCTTACCCAAACCACTATAGTATTTGACCAATATGACCTATTCGCATATCATATATCATGTGGATCACTTAATAGTGATTTTATTAGTTAAGAGTAGTGTGAAAACTTATATTAATGAGGATTTGCACGTTAAACTAATAGGTTGAGAATTGGTAACCACTGAGACGAGAGTTAGAACGCAAAGAGTATAATAGTAGGTGGGAATGACTACCTGAAACTCTTTAGCATTATTTTTGGTTTGAATATGAAACATGATTGTGTATTTATCGTTATTTGTTGTGTAGAAGCATGCTAGAAATGTACATATGAATATCTGGTTGTTTTTTTGTGGATTCATAACATGTCATACCTTGTATGAATGTTTATTACAATTTATAATCCATGTTATGCCTGCAATGTAATGAATAGTATGTCTTATGTTGCTATGAGCATGATGAATTGTTTATTTATATCCATTGCCATCAATATTGGATACTGAAATTGTGAAAATGCTTGTGGTCACCAAAATAAGACAATTAAGTGAATGAACCACGTAAAGGTGTGGTGATGAGGATGTTGCGGTCAAGTCTGGCATCATTGTGGGTATTCCTAGCCCTAGGTGGGTCTCTGATTGAAATGGGGCTATGAGTCTAAGTGATACTTCACTCCCTGGTTTGATGATCGAGTGGACATCAACCCCGAGATATGGTTTCGAGTATGTAACGAGCCTTCGGGCATTATATTGAATACTCTGAATGTAAGTTGAAATTCCGACGAAGAAATTTTTGGTTTTAACGTTAGCTTAAATAATTGAATCGTTGAAACACTTAATGCATTATAAGTATTTGCATATTTGTATTTTGACTATTATAATGCTCGAGATGTTTAATGTAAAATCCACTGGGCTCTTCAGCTCACCCCCACTAATCTCTTTTGAGGTAACCATTGAAGAAACTTATGTTGACAAGTGAGGAGCTGCATTTTGTTAGTCATGATAAACCTTACTGTTGAAGTTGTATAGGAGTAATGCACTCGTTGTTTACAAGTTTGTAGGGTGTGAGACCCCATTTAAATTCATATTTGATTATTTTAATTATTGACTTCAGCCATGGGGCCAAGTATTGTTTATTTAACTCATTTGAACTTAGGCACAAGGTTTGAGTATTTTATTTATCTTAGAGTTTATTCATGTCATTGTTTTTAGACATGTCATCCCTATTTTAAATCATGTAGGATAGTATTATTCATGTTTCCGCACTCTAATATTTTATTAGGATGGTGTGAGAAAGAAAATAACGTAAGTAACATCCCAGTTCTTGAATATTGGAAGCGGGAGTGACTGAATTGTTCAACGTGATTCATCTCGGGGTGAGAGACAAAGACGCCCAATCAGTGGCGTATGAGATATAATTCGAGGATCGGGGTGTTACACAAGTACTAACTAAACGTTCTATGGACACATTTAAAAATTTGTCACTAAACCAAATATTAAATAAAAATTTGTTGGAAATCCATTGACGAATGAGACATAATTAATTAACATTCTTCTTAGAGGCAAATTGAAAGCATAAGTGTGGTGCCTCCATTACAAGAATGAAAATGCATGATGGAGCTGAGGATGAAAATATTAATTGCAGCTTAATAGCTATGATTCTACATCAAAAGATTAAAAAAAAGTAAATGAAAATAAGATCTTATTTTTTTATTTATTAATTCCTTCTATATCGCCATAACATGTATAGAAAATATTTCAATAATTTTTGTTATAGTTATATTTTTTATACAATTATAGCATTTATAATTATTGAATAAAAGATGTGAAACCTAAAAACTAAATTAATTTAATATTATTGTGAAATAAAATAGAGAATTATACAAATAATAAAATAGGTGACAAGAATGAGACATGTTTGAGAGAAAAATAGAGAAATAGAGAAAATTTTTCATTCTCATATTGATGGAGGTTTGTAAATCTTCTTAATACATTTTTGACATTCCAAGTATCCCCTCATATAAGCTTTCAAATATAAATGGGTGTTTAAATTACATTTACAATATATTATTAATCTAAGGATTATAATGTTAATTACTTGGTTATTACAAAATTAAATCACCACGAATGCATAGAGATTACAAAATCTATGTCATGAATAGAGTTTACAATGGTAATCAAATATATTTATAACACACCCTTTTTGATATCATCATACGGGGAGAAAATGTCTCATTAAAACTTTCTTAGAGAAAACCTACGAAAAAAACCTTAGAAAGAAAAAAGTACATATACTCCTAGATTTTAGTAATATTGATGGGGCTACCTGACTACTTGATTAAAAACCTTGCAAGAAAAATTAAATATGACAAAACCTTAGCTAAAGAAAAAAGAAAATAATACACTAAGCAATAACTCTTTTTTATAATGATTCTCTCTTTCATGTTCACATCTTTGAGTTTTATTTAGCATCTTTGCTTCAAATATGTTTTGATTTCTGCATGATGTTAGCTTCACAAATAATATAATTGACAAAGCTCCAGCAAAGAAGCTTGTAAAAATATTGTAACATGATCATATATATATCATAAATATTAATTTCATCAATTCTTGTAGCTCATGAGTGAAAAATATTTTTTGGTGAAATGTTTAATAAACATCTTCTATGCAAATTATAAACCAAAAACAATTATGGTTTTTATTTTCTCGAATAAAATAAATTATTTGTGAGATCAAAATATACTATTTTAATGTTTCAACTTGATGCAAAATTATATCTTACTACTTAACAAATTACTTAAGAATAAAATGTATGTTTTTCATATAATTTGTAAGATATGAGTACATCAATTATATAAAAATATAATAGTTCATGACCAAGTAACTTCCAGTGATATTTATTATGATTAAAAAACTCACCAACTATTAAATGTAAAGTTAATGCATTTTTGATATGCACATATAAATATCACTTATATTAATATTAAAAATATTATAAAATATACACATATAGTGATAACTGTAACAAGCTCGTTGTTTTATTTTGAAAAATATATTTTTTTGAGAAATTTTGAATAAATTTGAGAATTGGAGAAATTTTGGATAGATGTAATGTTGCAAACAAAATAAGAAATATTAAAGAAATATGATTTTTAAGAAGAAAATATAAATTTTTGAGTACTTATTTAATTTTTAGAAAGAAATTATAAAAAATTTAAGAATCTATTTGATTTTTGGCAAGAAAATATTTATTTATTGGTAAACATGTAGTTTTTTTGAAAAAAATACATAAATATTTAAATTTGGGTATATTAGAAAATTGTGGAAGAAATGAAGGGTGAAAAGGAATTATTCAGGGAATTTAAAAAAGAAAAAATTAGATAATATAGGAAATTAATGGGCTTTGTTCTGTGCAAGAGTGTTGTTAACTAAACAACACTCAAATGCCAAAAAGAGCCTATAATTTTGTCAAAGTATGGCAACTAGAGTGATGAGATGTGATTTTTGGAGTACCAACTAGACACACACATGTTCCATTCAGGTTGGGTATCAACATGAGGCGGCAGTACATGCTACCACCTATCCATACATGTCTAATGGAGTGCCACACAAGTTGCACAATAGCAACACCACCACCTATTGAGAGGTAACAAATTTAGACACTAATTTGGAGAACCATGTGTCACTTCGTGGCTAACCGAGAGCATGAGGTGGCAGTGCTTATTGTCATTTTCCATCATGTGTCCACCGCGTGTCAAAATATAGGCCATGTGTCACCCAAAAAGCATGCCAAAGTTGCCTATAAGTAAGGGTCTCCACACCTTCTTTCAACATAAATTTTGAACCAACTTTGGGTTGCTCTTGAGAAAACATAGCGAGCATGTGTGGTGCAAGTTTAGTGATGATTGAAAATAGGAAGTGAAGAGAGGAGAAAGTCATTGTAAGCTCGAGGAATGAATCTCCGATGAGAAAGAACAAATATTGGAAAGTAGGCTCCTTGCTAAGACAATAAGATATAAATTTTGAAAATGTTTTATCAATGATTTTTGGGCTTGATTTTAATGATATTACAGTAGTTTCCTATGAGACTTTTATTGTAAATTCATCACGAATATATGGACTTATAATTTATGCAAAACTTGGGTCAAAATCATGAGGAAAAAATGATGAAACACGCCCCAAAACTATGACCAGACCAAGATTGTGCACTTTTAAATTAAAAAAAAGTGATAATCTATGTCAAAATTCATGATCTCTCGTACTTTTGACCCTAGATATTAAATAATTATCCTCAAATCACCCAAAATAATGGGGAATATGGTAACTTTGACCTAAGAAAATGGGATGACAGTAGTATAATATATGTTATTGTAGTGAAAATTCATTATTTTATACAATATTATGTGATTTAGGAATATGGGTCATAGATAAATACTAAAGGAACTAGAATAAAGAGTGATATGATGATTTTAATTATAGAATGTAGGGTCTAATTGTAGTATACTAAAAAAATGACTGCAATATCAAAATTTTGATGATATTTCACATGATAATAGTCGAATTTGTAGAAATTCTTGAATTGCAACCTTTGTTAGTAGTTTCTAACATTTTCTTTATAAGTTATGCTTTAAAATTATGTTGAATTGCATTATGTTATATGAATTACATAAATTATTGATTTTGAAACTATTTTATCGAGAATCATGGGATTGCATATGTGAAAATTTTTGAGTTTGTGAAGCTCTACCTAGATTTGTGAGTGGATATTAAGCTCTAAATGTTTGAGGCTGCACTGATGTTGCTGGCTTATGTTCTAGATTTTTCGAATGCTCTAAATATGTTGAGCAAGATTATTAAGCTCTAGATTTTGAAGGCTAAATTGGGTTTGTTGACTTGTGTCCCATATCTTCAAGATATCTCAGATCTATTGAGCATGGTTGTTTGTGATTATGACATGCATAATATCGTTGGATTTTACACATGATGTAAGATATATTTGTATGATTTCAAATTTAATTGTGACATTGTACCACTATAAGTGTTGAACTAGTGACAGAAACTTTGACATTTGCCTGCATACATTTAGGCATATATTATAAATGTTGACTAAAATTCATTGAGCCATGTCATACGAGACTCATTGACTCTATTATCCAGGAATGTCCAGTCTCGACAAGTGTAACATCCCAATTCTCAGTCCTTTCAATTGTGTCACATCTGTGTCACGTGCGGACAAGCACAACTATTCTACATTAAATGTTATCCACATGTCAACTGTCCAGAACTGAGATGTTACTTTTCTTCACATTCAAATCATATTAAACACATTTTGGAGATACTAGATCTCATCTAAATCACTCATCAGTCCCTTGGACATACCAAGAAATAATGCATGGAAGTATACAGAGATAATCAAATAAATATATCATTAACTTCAACATTTAAGACTTAATGAAGCATAAAATAAAACCTCCGAAAGAAATCTCTAAACATAGCCCATGTGGCCGAAAACTACCTCACAAGTAAAAGTTCAACATCTAAATCAATCTAACGAGTGATACGCCCAGTCTGTAATATCTAATCAAAAGAAAATGTCATAAAACAACTTCCACATTGTTGTTTGCTAACTAGTTAGAATATGTCTTGAAGAGATTCGTTAACAAGCACCACCTCAAATGTCATCTAAAAAATATCACAGGTCTCAAAAAAAGAATAAGAGTGGTAAGGCCCCACCAAAAACAAGGGCAGGCCAAGAGCGAATCTAGAGAACAAGCTAGGAGGTAAGGGTTGTGCTATGTGTGCAAATAGAAGGGTCATCTCGCTAAGAATTACACAACTCCACTTAGGCTCCTCAGCCATAAAACACTCAGGGAGGGGGTCAGAATGATCATTCATAGGGCAGACAACAATAATAGAATGTCAACCAAGGGCAGAATCAGGGTTGTGGTCAGAACCAAGACAGAATATTCGTCATGGATGCCCAAGAAGATCAATACCCTTAGTAGAAACCCTAGTAGTCCAATGTAGACAAAAAAAATATTTTTGCAATAGAGAGTGCTTAAGACTTGCTATATGTTAGCATTTATTTTGGCTTTGAATAAGGTTTTGTACCTTTGACTTTTAATTAATGAAAATGTTCCTTAAGAATTCTTGTTGTCGTACGTCAAATATTTGAATGAGAAAGAAAGTGTTAGTCACCCAAAGCAACAATCCCAAAGCCTACCATTTAGTCAAGTCCATTGAGTCGGAGGTGGAAAATATTCAACCTCAAATGGTTATACCAAATAACTAAAGACTTTAGGATGGGTGTGACCCTAAATAAAAGATAAGCCTATCTCTGTAACAAGTCTTACCATTAGAAATATTGCATCAGATCAGGGATGAACAAAAAATAAGACGAATGGCTCACAAGCCTGTTGGAGGAAAGTGAATGGGATAAGTGTACTGAAGATACGTTACATGCTAAGAATACCCTAAGATATAGGAAAAAAAACATCGTATGGGTAATTGTAGATCATCTCACTGAAGTGGCTTTGATCCTGCCAATTAGATCCACAGATCAAGTCAGTAAGTTTGAGAAAATTACCTAAACACTAGAGAATACGTTGAGGTTTTATGCCTTAGATCTTAAAAGAAAACTAGAGAAAGTATGAACTTGATGTTCAAGATTATGCTACTTACGAGGAAACAACAATCAGAATCCTCAACCATAAAGTACATAGTCTATGAATAAAGAATGTCCCATCAGTAAAGATACTATGAAAACATCACAGGGTGGAAGAAGCTACCCGGGAACTCGAAAGCGAGATGAAGACACAGTATCCACACCTATTCACCAGATATCCTTAGTTACGTACAAATTTCAAGGACAAAATTTTTTAAGGAGGGTAGGTTGTAATACCCTAAAAACTATGTATTTAATTAAATAAAATTTAAGATCAATTTAGTGAAATTGGGTGCAAAATTAAACCGGGCTCATTTTGAGGCTAAATTTGGCAGGTATCCAAAAGTCTCATTTGGTGACCCTTAGGGACCCAAAACAACTTGAAACGAAGTAAGGTGACATGAACCAACTAATTGGAGAACATATCCAAAAAGTAGAATAAATGGTCAAGATTAGGCTCTTTATTTGTGAAACGCCCTTCGGGAGGTCCAAATTGGAAAAAAAAAATTAGTATTTAGGGTACTTTAGGGAATCAAAATGACTTGAAACTTAACAAAATGATATGAACTGACAAAATGAATGACATATCCAAAAATTAGGACAATTGGCCAAGATTTGGATTTTCATTTGTGTAGTGACCTCAGTGGGTCTTAAATAAGGGAAAGTTCTTGAAGAAAAATCATCTTGGGCCAAACCATACCTTAAAATTTTCATTAAGTTCATATGATTCAAAAATTGTAGGTTATAAATCATAATTCCTTATAAATAAGGAGATATTAATTTTTATTTGATTTTTGTGAACCCATAAAGTTATGGCCACCCCAAACACATGCAAGTTATATGGATAGAAAACTATAACATGTGCACCCTCACCCTACCCAAAGCTCTACGGGATGTGTTCCTTATTTGAATGCATAGAAAGTGATCTTATGTACCATGCAAATGATTCAATAAACCCCACCTATGAGAAGTTTTCCCATGGTTAGAAAACAAGACAAGTGATCCCATGTAACAAGATTAATGATCAAGTGTACCCATGCACCCTAAAAACGTCTACACCATGTGTGTGTGCTCCACATGTGCCAAGTTCCAAATAAAGAGATTTCCTAGGATTCCTAAGACCTTGATCTTATGTCCCTCAAGTCTGATCATGGGAAACAATTCCCTAATAAAAAAGGCCGAAATTAGAAGTGTTTCTATGCATGTTTGTGTGATGACCAAGCAAGAAACAAGTAAAGAAAAGTTGCTTAGTGCCCAAATCTAATTCTATATAGACATCCCAACTGAATTAGAACATAATCTAGACCCATTTTGTGTTCACACTTGGTTAGTAAACAAAATTTTTCTCATATCCTTGGAATAGGAATCATAATTGGCCCACTTGCCCAAACCATGAGCACACTTGTCCAAACCATGCAAAAACGCCCTAGATATGTATGGAAAGGTTCTCTTGGGATCTTGCCCAAAATGTCCCCCCTTGTGCTCATGAGCATCTAAACCCCCCCAACCCCCCGCCCCCCCCCCCTCCTCTTGCTCACATTCATCTCATCCCAAAGCAAAGAGTTGACACTTTCCTCTTTGTTTGTTCTTGCCCTCTTCTTGGCACCTCTTCTCACTTCTCTTTTCTCTCTTGTATGAGAAGTTCTAATTTCAGTATTTTAGAGAGTTTTTGAAGTAGTTTTTTGTTGGTGGTTAAACGTTCTTGAAGTTCTAAAAGTGATAGATAAGGAGAACCTTTACTGGATTCGACAAGAAATTTGGATTAAGGTGGAGGAGATTTCTAGAACATTACTTTCTTATTTTGAATTCATAGCATGTTTATGCATGTGTAGTTTTAGATTTCAACATGCTTAATATCAATTTTCAGCATGTTTAATCATGTTTCAATTTGAGTTTTGCATATCTTTATGTTTTAATCACTCATGAAAGCATGTCATGCTTAAAATCCATGTTTAGGATTTATTTTGAAGTTTCAAGCATGTCATATGATGTTTTCATGTTTTCATGGTTGTTTAAAATTCTAAAATTTATATTCTAAATTTCTTTTATGATTATGTGATCTTAAACATAAGAAAGTGAAGATAGGAACCACGTACTATCATAGTGACTCGTATGGGTTCTATGGGTGTTCTTAACAAATGCTTGGAGTGTGTGGTTGCAAAGTGCAACTAAGAGATACTTGGTATGTGGCATCCAATGAAAAATAACAAAGATATGTCTTTCCACCCTAAAGAGGGGTGTCTAAATTAAGAAAATCAAGGGAGTAGAATCCCTTTCAGTTATATTGTCAACTTAAACCAATTTGATGTATGAATCACTTAATATTTGAAAGTGTGTGAATTTGGATGTGTTAGAGATTTTGAAATAATAAGCTTGTTGTTTAATGGATGATCCTCTAGTTATATGCTCACCCTTCTCTTTTTAACATTTCAGAAAATTGAATATGATGGCAATGGAATCTGATAGTAGTTATGTTTAGAAAACTTCTATTTTCTTTTTTCAATGTAAGGGCATATTGCCAAGTTTATGAATATATTTACGAATGTATTGTATGTCAGCCTCTCTAACCCTGCACTCCACCATATCCTCAAAAAAATCGATCGAGTCTGTATAATATCCAAGGTTTTGTTGAATAATTAAATAAAATAAAATAAAAAACTCAAATAAAATAAACTTTGAGAAAACGATGAAAATAACAGTGCAAAAGATGTACAATTCGATGTATGAAAAGGTAGGCAAACTGAAACAAAATACATAAATTCACATGTGATCATCTCACTGGTTACTACAGTAGTGCGTGTCTACCTAGAAAAAACCAACAAAAACACAGTGTTCTAGATACCGTGGTAATGGATTCCACTACCACGGTAATACGTAAAAACTTGTGCAAAAACCTGTTTATTAAGTTTCCAAAATGATTCTATAAAGTTTCCAAACACATGAACAACTTCTAAAGGCACTTACTAATAATTGTGCATAGGAAACAAGCAAAATAGAAAGAGGAAGGCTTTAGAAAAGATTTCTACCAAGAAAACAACAACAAACTTTCTAAACCCAACCTAATTAAACTCTATATAAATCCAACATGAGCACCCCATTCTCACAACTCAAGCAAGTACGAGTTCTCTTCTTTTTTTGCTCTCTTAGTTGTCTTATTGGCCCTCTTTCGCTCCCTAGCTATCCCACACATCAAAAATAGTAGTAGGAAGGAGGAAAACCTAGAATACTACATAGCAGTGGCAAGAACCCACTTCAGGATGTTCTTTTGCGCAACCAGAGGATTCAACGAATCAAATAAGGTATAAGGACCCTATCTAAGTCCTAGTGCATGGTTCATAGCCTAGAGTTTGAAGTATTAGGATGTTAAGGTCAATGGGGAACAAAGGATGGGAGGAACATAACCGAAAATCCACTTTTGTGCTAGTTACCGTTGTATTGATCATGGTTACTATGGTAATGCCTTTGTTTTCCTCTATTTTTGGACTTTCACACTGGTTATCATTGTAACCAGTTATCTCAATTGCCATATTTATCTCATAGTTAGAGATGTACATGTGTTCACATTCATTTTTGTCACATATCACTATTCAAGAACCGAAATATTACTAATTCTCACATTAATGATCTTTTGGTTACATCAAGCCTCATCCATAATACAATAGAGTGTATAAATAAACTGATTTAGAAAATGAATAATACAACCTTATGATAATATATCAACTAAAAAAGAATTTAAATCTATGTCAATACTAACAACTAAATTGTGGCCCCATGGCCAAGTTTCAAATAATAAAATAAAATCATAACATATTTATTGAGACTCTAAACCACATGCCTAGACTATATGCCATAACTAAAAGACATAACTCAAGAGACTTCATTGGTAAGGTTGACTACTACTACTACGAAAGAAATAACTAGCTTTGCTCATTAGCACGAACTCCACTACTAGTCACCTAAAAAATTAGAAGTGGGGTGAGCTCAAGAGCCCAGTGGATCATACATGATACATCTCAAGCATTATTTAAGTCAAAATATAGAACATGCATCCACTTATCAAGCATTAGGCGATTTAAATAGTTGAATTGTTTTTGGTTGTCGTTGAGACCGAAAGAATTTATTACGGCGTCCCTCTATTGGTCTGAAATATCATCTAGGGGTAACACCCAAAGGCCGGTTGTCTATTCAGGACCCTAACTTGGGAGTGAGGTCCTCGATGATTCTTTGTCTCATCTTACCATTATCACAAACCATGAAACTAGTATCAATTTCAAGAACAATTAATCAGGGTTAGGGGCACCCACAATGACACCAACTGGCCAATCATCTCCCCACTACGTGGTTAAAAATTTTATTATTCTGAATTTTAAGTGATGGACAACTTCGAGTTTCTAACATGCTCAATAACATCAAAATTTATAGATATTAACATATGCAATATTGTAACAACATGAAGTCATCATGCAGAAGGTCACAATATGTGCTATTTGACATGTAAAAAATATAACATGCATTTTAACACAAGTGTTCCTCATGATTCTAGTCATACAATCAACTATTCATCAAATCATTCATGCATGAAATCAGTCAATCATAATGATGACTTTATCACACCTTAACATGTTTCTAAATAAACATATAAACAAACAATCATGTTCAATATTTAAAACCAAAATAATATTGAAGAATAAGGTAATCATCTCCACCTCAATAGTTGATTCCCTTAGATCCTTGTGTTGTTATTCTAACTTGTCTCTAGTCTTCAACCTTTAAAGATTTAAACCATTAGTCTTAGGGATTCTCTAACATTTTAAAAATATGATTGAATGACTCTTTACCTAATACAACCCATAATGTATCAAGGATGGCCTATTAGAAGGGTCAAAATGTTGATTTGCTTCTATGTACCATTGTAGAGAAAAGGGGTACAGCGGTAACCAAAAGCATAAATAAGAAATGAGGGAAACATAATGCATTACCACAGTAGTACTTCAAGTTACCATGGTAACCTGAATGAACAAGCAAAGAAGGGTTGCACTACCACTGTAATAAATGGCATTGCAACAATAACCAAAATGTAAATGACAATGAACGAAACAGGAAGGGACGTGTTACTACTGTAGTGAATGGTATTACCATGGTAACAAACCGAAGTCATGTTATCGTGATGTTTTTCTTCTATCTCTTCTTTTCCCATGAACTTAACAACCTTATATCCTTAATTTAGTATCAAAGGAGGAGAGTTAGACATTAGAATATGATAGAAGCATTATACTTTAGCAACGTGCTTGAAATAACTCGTTGATGAGTTATGTTGTAACAACAAATTCTTGCATCCTTTTGGAATAGTTCAAGGTTTTGTTTCAATGATGGAAAACTAGCATGAATCTCAAAGATTGCTAGAAAGTTAATTCTCATGAACGTAAGGGAAAATAACAAAACCAAGATCATGAGAACAATATATTACATTGTATAATGGTTTGCTAAAAACCTATGATGGGAAGCCTTAGACTTTAGGTGTTGTTCTTCTTGTTTTCTCTTGTGGGACGTTTTGAGAGAAAAAGAGAGACTGGAAGTCAACCAAAATGTGAAGAAACAAAAGGATTCATCACTTATTTATAGGAGAGGGAAAGAGAGTTGCTCGTTGAGTGTTTGGATAGATTTAGGAGTCTTTGTGAGATGAGGTTGCACGTATTTAAGTTTCCTTTTTATTATCTTTAGTATAACCTCATCCCAATTTGTATCCTCATCCTTACATACCAGTTGGGCATGAGAAAGCTATGAGTGGTAAGTCACGATTGAGTCACGTGTTTTAAAAGAGAAAACGCAATTTCCATGCACACCATACACTACCACGGTAATGGATACATTGCCGCAATAATCATATTTTTTTTTTCTGTTTTTTAGACTATTGCAGCCAAAATATTCTACCACAATATTATATTATATTTTCATCATTGCCCACTGGTTACTGTGGTAACCTACAATGGTAATGATACTATACTTCTAAAATTTTCTTTGGCTACCATAGTAGTCTACCGCGATAACCAACCTTTCTTCAGCAATTCTCTCAAGTTACTATGATAGCCTACCATGGTAGTGCCTCTGCATTTTTTGTTTCTCACTTGCGTTTCCTGATTAATGTGGTAATCCCTTCCTCTATTGTGGTATATAGAAGCAAGACCACATTAAGACTCATCTAACATGATTTCCTTGCACATTTTATGCCATATAGGATAAGGAATCATTAGGGTATGTTTTAAAAGTGTTAGAAACACCATAATCACCAAGAATAATGTATGTACAAGGACAGGAAAGGAATCAAGTGTTGAAGGTGGATATGATTTCTAAATTTTAACTTACCATTTTGATTCAAATAATGTATTCATGTATGCTTGCTTAGTCTAGGAATATGCCATGAACCTACATGTTATGCTTTGGAATATGCACGCCTAGAGATATATGACTAATGAATTTTGATGCATAAGTTGAGTAATTTATGTGATATCATGATCAATGAATATCTTCTTGACATGCTTAAGATTGCTATGGAATGATGATTACCATGCTTATGATGCTCACATTTTTATATATAAGATGTAATATGTTATTAATGAAAGATTAATAAAGATGTTCACACACCAAAGCGGTGATGGATTTCATAATGAGTATTTCAACCCGGACCTGGCTTGTTTGATTTAAAACTAGGCATTTAGATTGACCTTGCTTCCTTGATTGGCAAACTAGGAGTTTGGATTGACACCCACTTCACAAATGATGGGTTTGAGCATTTAGATTGCCTTCACTCCCTAGATTTTGAAACCCTAAGGTGGATTTCTTTTAATCTTAACATGAACTGAAAGTGTTTGACATGTGTCCTTATTTGATTGAAATAATAATTTGAATATTTGAGACAATCTATTAAGCTCTTTGAGCTTACCTTTTCTTTTTTAATATTTTAAAAAACTAGAGATCAGAGATTGCATGACTACCTAGTTGTTATTTTTGAATTTACCTTTTAGTTTCCTATTTTATTTGAAGTCGGACATGTTGGCCCCAGTTTTCTCCTATCAATTTGAAAGTTGTTTTATTGAATAAAATAAAATGTCCTTGTGCCTCTTGAATGTCAGAGATATCTTTTCAATCATAAAATTTCAATTGGTTTACGTTATTTCACATTGTTTATGTGAAATCTATCTAAGTTATTCTAAACCAAGAAGTCCCATAGAGTTGGGATAGAAATAGAAAGAAAAAAGATAAAAAAAGAGATAAAGTGATGCTTTGTCTCTTCGGTGGCCAGTGATGATTGATTGATGTTTTGTATACGACGCTAATGTGTTGGATTGTTGACTCAAGGGCATTTTGGTAATTGTGCACTCTAGAACTATTTGCTGGGCCACAGGGTGGAGGCGAGCTGTTACAATCTCCCCTAAAATTCTGACTTATCCCAAAGGAAAGAAATGACTTGATAAGCAATTCATTCTTCCACAATTCCATACACAAATAATTTTCAACATACTTTCGTCAACCATAATTCATAGCTCATAATCAAAAGTTTCCAATACTCCCATTTAATTTAGACAGAAAACATATCCCTCTATGTATAACATATATGGTGGCAATTATGTTATACAAAAATATAAGCTTACAACATAGTTTAGTATACACACACAATAGTGATTAAAGAGTTGTCTACTCTTCCTCTATCGTCTCTTTCCTTTTTGATTTGTTTTTGAAATGTTGAAAAAATGAATGAACTACAATATGCTTAGTGAATATTCTTTAACTATAGCATCTAAATGTATTTAAATAATCATACAGACAATCGAATCAAATAAAATATTTAAATTCAACATGCAAATCTAAACAGTGCATATATGCACGTTAACATAATGGCCATCCTATTATTTAAGTCATGCAAATTTTAATAAAACAAACTCATATGCATTTCTCTAAAAACAATAGAGCAGTCTCACTTTTCATCAAGCTTTAACTAGAGTAGAATGCACATTCAATTACTACATACTTCACAATCATTTCGAGAATTATCACATAGCAAAAGGCTTATACTTCTCATGGCTCAGTTTCACATGAATATCACATAAAAATTATTATTTTTTACGACTTAGTCCATTAAAATGATACTATGTTTTAAATTTACTTTTGCAAATCCAAAACACATTGTCATATAAATAACATTTTATAAATTCCAAATCAATGCAACAAATATTCATACAAATAGCATATCTATATTCAAGTCATTTTTATATTTACAATGTCACATAAATAACCAAGATAAAGAAATACTCATATAACACCAAAAGCTTATCCTGTTTGGCATGTGTCATACTTGTTGGTATAATAACCAACCTCTTCAAAATTTATTGTAAATCAAATAAAATAATCTATCATTTTCTATAATATATATTGTTTTTTCATGTGCATCTATTCTATTAGCTTTTAATTAATATTAACACACACACATATATTATTATATATATAACATATATAATGTTGTATTGATATCACAAGTTATAACGTTTTATTTGCCACCAACATTATGTGTTGTTATATTCACAATATTATATAACATTGCATAATGTTAATATATGTAATATATTAATAAATTAATTTTCCTCCAATTGCTCAATTGTTAATTGAACCTATTAATCAATCTTCAAAAATCATAATTTTGGTGTCAATGAATCTAAAAATTTCATTCTTTACATTTTTGTATCTTCCAATTGAAATTTCATTAGTATTACATATACCCTAATGCTACCCACAAGATATTAACTTCCAATCACTATATAAATCCATGAAAACTACATAGATACAAATAAATTATATACGTATGATCTATTCGATGATATGAACACAATAATATAAATTTTATATAGTTTCATTTTATATGAATTTACAACCTGTTTTTGAAAAACACTATAAAATATCACTTTTACTAAAAATTACACCGATAAAATTGTAATTTATGGCTTCATATCTATCTTGAAGAAAAAAGAATTAAAAATAACTTACCAAATAACAAATTTTATACAAATTACATAACGCCTTTTTCCCTCTTATCTTTCTTCCTCTCTTGTTTCTCTTTTCTTCTCGTTCTTTGTATCTGGGTGTATTGCATGAAATGGTGAATTTTTTTTTTATAATCAACTACCCATCGCTTTTTTATAAGTAATTTACTTTTATAACCCATTTTAATATACACATTTATAATATAGCATACCCATATATAACTTATTCATATAGAACCTCCCTATTATATATAGTTATAACCTATTGAAAAATTTATTTACATATATAACATATATTTATCCAACAATTATCTTTCCATTAAGTAATTTAATTTACTTAATTTATGCATATAACATGTATTTTTAATAAGCATATGTAATTAACTCGCACATATTCATGCACATCTATTTTCATTTAAATTTATTTACATATTGAATTAAAATATAGAGTGTTATAATGTCATTATATTTTAAAAATTTGGCCACATATGTTAAAATAAAAATATATTTGTGTCAAAGAATTCATTATTCTTAATCACAATATAATCTTACTAAATCTCATATTCATGATATAATGAGCCAAAACAGTCAGGCCCTATGAATTTTTCATTTCAGCCAAAAATACATGAAGAAATTTATTATATCTATATTTTAACTATTTTTAAGGTGATGCAAGATCTTATAAAATATAAAATACAAGGTATTGTAAATCTAAAACCTTTCCTCATTTGATTACATAATATCACTATTCTATAGCATTTAATTGTTATTTCACTTGTCATAAATATAATTGCATCATATTTTGACGCATAGATCAATTATTTTTGGCAGTAAAAAATTAATAAATCAATCAATTTTGGCAATGCAACATCTATCCTATGACAACCTCGATCTTGTGCACATTGATGTATTTAGATTTTACACATGTTTTGATGTTCCAAATGGAATATAATTATCATATTGATTCACTACTAATTATTTGACATGATTTTTAATGATACTTATGTGTAAATGATGATTTTTATGTGGGGGCAATGAATGAAATATATAAAATATTGATGATAAACATTTTGGTAAAAGTGGTGTGCCATTTCAAAGGAGTAGCAATATGATGTTATGATTTGTTGCCAAACAATAATTAGAATTGTTGACAAACAATAGGAATACAAGAGAAGTATGGTTAATTAAAAGATGACGATCCAACTAAGTACTAAGGGGACAAATTAGATGTGATGTTAAGAGGAGATTAACATATGTAAATTACCTAGATTATATGTTTAAAAGATGAGTTGTGACAAAATACATATAACACTTGTATGATTCAAGTTGAGGTGGCAAAATGATTTCATGAAACAAGAAAACGACGATTAGACCTTCCCATGCTCTCATTCACCTTCAACCAACATGTCAAAAGAGATTCCATACTCTTTTCACTCTCCCAATCCACATGTAAATTGAAGTGAAAGAAATCTAAGAGAAGAGAGCAAGACAGAGACCAAAGAAGGAGAAAATAGAAAAGAAAGGGATAATACCAAAAATTTATGGTGAGAAAGATATCATTTGATATCTCAAATCCATTGTTAGATTTGGCTCAATTTTAAGTGTTATTCCTCTTTGAAGAACCCTTAACTTGAACAATGGATATCTTGATGTAAAATTTATAATAAGAGATATAACTTTTATCTTTGGGATTGAACAAACAAACATATAAAACTGCATAGGTTTAATCTATTTTACTTAAATTTGGTAAGGTAATTTGAGACTTATTGACTTATAAACAATAGAGATTTGGAAATATGATCCGATAGTGTAAGATACAGTTCACGTAACACCCCAACCCCTGGGACTTTCAATTAAACTAAACCATAAGGCGGGCCAAGCCGGTTGTTAGCAACCCCGCAAGTGTACGGGATCGCAGTAGTAATACCGGTAAGACCGGATATCGTCCTCAGGGAATAAGAACTTGTTTGTGCAAATTAAAGCCCAATCTTTCTTTGATTCAAAGTTTTATCAAAACGTTCAAATCAAGTTTGCAATTAGCTTTGTAATAAAATAAAACTCAAATTTCTTAAGAACAGCAAAACTGACGTAAAATTTGTAGGAAACAATGTTTAATTGGACTGCTTGGGTTAGTAAACTCCTTTGTCTGCTCTGTAATTTAATTTAAGATAATGATTTACTTGCACTTTGATTACTGCACTTGTAA
>JAJIYU010002758.1:0-28976 GCA_030144865.1 Tinospora cordifolia | reverse complement strand
AAAAATCTTATATAATTACATAATAATAAAAAGTTTTATAGACGTCCACAGCATTTGCAATCAACAAATGTAAAAATACCTACCAGAAAAAAACTAAAAGCATACACATAAAGTTTTATAATTATTATTAAAATTAAAACGAAATTTGTACTTGGGCCGCTACAACTTGCGATGGGAACGACTTCACGGCGAAAAGCCACTTGCGCCTGATATAAATCCAACTCACCCTGAAACACCATTCCAGCAGCTTCATCCCAACCATGTCACCGCAACTTCCCGCCTATTTCCTCCTCCCCTTCGTCTTCTTCTTCTTCTTCGTCTCATTACCCTCACAAACCACTTGCCAGCAGACCCACCACGACGAACGCGCCTTCCTCCTCCAGCTAAAGCAACAATGGAACCTCACCTTTCTCAACTGGAACTCCAACACCAACCACTGCACAGACTGGAATGGCGTTTCCTGCTCTAACAACAACTCCATTACGTCCCTCTCCTTCAACAATTACAACATCAGTTCTACAATCCCGCCTTCCTTCTGCCGAAATCTCCCGAATCTCATCCACCTCGACTTCTCTTACAACTACTTCCGCACCAATTTCCCCATCGCCCTCTACGACTGCACCAACCTTCAACACCTCGACCTCTCTCAGAACTTTTTCACCGGACAAATACCTTCCGATGTCGATCGCCTCTCCTCCCATCTCCGCTACCTCAATCTCGGGGCCAACGTCTTCTATGGCGTTATTCCTCCGGCGATCGGACGGTTGCCTTCCTTGCAGGAGCTTATACTTGTGGCAAATAAGTTCAATGCCACTGTTCCGCCGGAGATCGGTGATCTTCAGAACCTCGAGGTTCTTCAATTGGCTTATAATCCGTTTTCGCCGTCTAGGATTCCTGTGGAGTTTGGGAGGTTGAAGAAATTAAGGTTTCTGTGGATTTCTGATAGTAATTTGACAGGAGAGATTCCGGTAACGCTTGGGAATTTGCAGAGCCTTCAGCATTTGGATCTTTCCACGAATAATTTGACTGGTCGGATACCTGACGGTTTGTTCTTGTTGAGGAATTTGTCTCGTATGTTTCTGTATGATAATGGACTGTCCGGTGAGATTCCGAGAAGGATTGAGACGTTGCAATTGAAGGAGATTGATATCTCCATGAATGATCTGAGTGGAACGATACCGGAGGATTTTGGTAAACTGCAGTTTCTCATTGGCTTTGATATGTATATGAACCAGTTAACTGGAGAGATTCCGGCCAGTATTGGCTGGATTCCTTCTCTAGAACGTGTGCGGCTTTTCAAGAACGGCTTGAACGGTTCTTTGCCTCCGGATTTTGGTCTTTATTCAAATCTTAAAGGCTTTGAGGTTTCAGATAATAAGCTGAGCGGAAATTTGCCGGAGCATCTTTGTCACCGAGGCACGTTAAATGGTCTGGTGGTTTTCTCGAACAATCTCACCGGGGAAGTGCCGAAATCTCTCGCGACTTGTAACAGTTTGGTTACGATTCAGCTTTATAAAAACAAACTTTCCGGTTCAATCCCTGCCGGAATCTGGTCGCTAAACAATCTGTCGTCAATAATTATCCATGATAATTCATTTTCCGGCGAGCTTGCGAATAAGTTTGCTTGGAATTTGACACGGATAGATATTAGAAACAACAGGTTTTCTGGTAGAATTCCTCCTGGAATCGTGTCAGCCAAGAATCTCCACGTTTTCGAAGCCAGCAACAATCTGTTTTCCGGAGAAATTCCAGTTGAAATTACAGCATTATCCAGGTTACTGACCTTATCTCTTGATGGAAATCGGCTTTCAGGCCAAATTCCACCACAAATCATCTCATGGAAGTCCCTGAACACTCTGAATCTCAATAGAAACCAACTAACCGGTGAAATCCCATCTCGACTCGGCCTACTTTCTCAACTTAACGGGATAGACTTGTCAGATAACCAATTATCCGGGGAAATTCCGTCGGAAATCGGCGACTTCAAGCTTACCTTTCTCAACCTCTCTTCTAATCGATTAACTGGACGAATTCCACCCAGCTTGGAAAACTCTGCTTTCGATGATAGCTTCTTAAACAACCCCGGCCTCTGCTCGATCAATCATCAGTTGCTTGGCCTCAAACCCTGCAGTTCCAATCAGAAAAAGTCAACAAACTTGTCTTCTTCAATTCTTGCATTGATCTTGGTCATTTCGTCAGTAATATTCGTAGCTGCAATATTACTAACCCTGTATGTACTCAGAGACTACTGGAAGAAGAAAAAGGAACAGGATCTTTCCACATGGAAACTCACCTCGTTTCAAAGATTGCATTTCACCGAAGAGAACGTTCTGTCCAGTATAACTGAAAGCAATTTGATAGGCAGCGGTGGCTCCGGAAAGGTTTATCGTGTAATTGTGAATCGGTCAGGTGATTCAGTCGCAGTGAAAAAGATTTGGAGCAAGGGGAAGTTGGAGCACAAGTTGGAGAAAGAATTTGAAGCTGAAGTTCAAATCTTGGGGACAATTAGGCATTCCAACATAGTCAAATTACTGTGTTGTATTTCTTGCGCAAACTCGAAACTCCTGGTTTACGAATTCATGGAGAATTCTAGCTTGGATCGGTGGCTACACGCAAAAAGGAGAGGCTCTTCAACATCTAGATCAGTCCATCACGTTGTGTTGGATTGGCCTACGAGGTTGCAGATTGCAATTGGAGCTGCTCAGGGGCTCTGCTACATGCACCATGACTGTTCTCCACCGGTCATTCACCGAGATGTGAAGTCCAGCAATATTTTGCTGGATTCTCAGTTCACGGCGAAGATTGCAGATTTTGGCTTGGCAAAGATACTTGCAAAGGGCTCAGAGCCTCACACCATGTCTGCCGTTGCTGGTTCTTTCGGTTACTTTGCACCAGGTGATTGATTATTCTTACTCTCTTCTTAATTGCTTGATGATGATGAGAAAAGACATAAAAGAAAAAGAAAAAAAAAATTTCCTCATCCGTATTAGCTTCATTTTTCTAAGCACAAACGCTGATAGTTTGTAAATATTTGGATTTTCAGAGTATGCCTACACAACAAAAGTGAACGAGAAGATCGACATTTATAGTTTTGGGGTTGTGCTGTTGGAGTTGGTGACGGGAAAGGAGGCTAATTATGGAGATGAACATTCGTGCCTTGCGGATTGGGCTTGGCGACAATTTCAAGAAGGGGATTCTATAATCGATGCCTTGGATGATGAGATTAAGGAACCATCCTACATCGATCAAATGAGCATGGTTTTCAAAATAGGACTCATTTGCACCGGTACGCTGCCTTCCTCTCGTCCATCCATGAAAGAGGTGGTGCAAATTCTTCAGCGATGCGGCACTCAACAAGGCAAGTACAAGCATGGCGTAATTGAGTATGATGGAAATCAGCTTCTGGCCACTGCGGATAATCTTGGCCTTAAAGAAGACAGCGATCATCGTAAAGGAGCATTGGACAACGACAACTACAGTCTTACCTGCGATGTGTGATCAATTGTATACGAATCCTGAAGGGGACACGGGATATGCCAATCATTAATGCCCGAGTTGTTTCGATTAACGTGGAGCCACCTGCTCGACGAACACAACTAGTTTCTTGATCGGAAGGACTTGGGGCACACCTTGAGTTTCTAAAGCATTCTAATGTGTAGTTGGGGAGACTAGTTCTAGTTAGCCTAACAATAAGCATAATATTTTGAGATGAAGCAGCTAAGTTAGAAATACTAGGTCTCAAATACTTGAGAATGTAGTTCATTATGCAATAAATTAATTAAAATTACTAAATGATGTATAAGAAGAGTAAAAAGCATGTATATATCTATATAAAATCTGCTCCTTTTCTTCATTTCCCCTTTTTCATCCCCTCTTGCAAATCGAAACTCACTTACAATGCTTCACAAAGGTCAAGGAACATTTCTGGCGAAATTGATCAAGCTACTACTAAAGTTTCATAGAGAGACTATTCAATATGGAGGTATCCTTAGTTGCCCTTGTTAAACTGATAGTACCAATTGGGATTAAGGATCACTTTGCTATTTTCATGGAGAGGATTGAGGCCCTAGAGGAATGTTTTGAAATTGACCATGGCATGGCAGACAATAAGATCTTATGGAGGTTGATGTTTATGCTACAATTGAACTTTGCAGGGACACAACCCATATGCTTATGCAAGAGATAAGCCTTCTCAAGTGGGCATTCATCTCTTTATGTCAATGATGCCTCAAAATTGAAGATCCTTGAACCTCAAGCATTCTCCAATACTAGGAATGCCCAAGAGTTGAAAATTTTATATGGCACATGGAGCAATACTTTGTTGCTACCTAGATTACAAGGAGAAGAAAGTGTCCCTAACGAGCATGTACCTAATAAGTTACGCCAAGCTATGTTGTTGTATCTTTGCCAGTGATGACGTTGTTGGGGATAGACCATGAACTACCCGATGGGAGATGTTGAAACAAGAATTGAGGGACTAGTTCCTCCCCAGGAATGTTGCTTAGCAAGCTCAAAATTCACTTCGAAAGTTAAAGCAAATGAAATTTGTTCATGAATATGTGAAGGAGTTCTTATGTGTCCTCCTAAACGTTAGGAATATGTTTGAGGATAAGAAGTTCAACTTCACCACAGGCATGCAATTGTGGGCTCAAGTCTACCTTAGAAGGCAATATGTAAAACACTATTTAAAGTTATTGTTGTTGCAATTGTATTGTGGACTATAAGACTAACTTTTCTTTTGTGGGGGGAAAGGGTAAGGAAAGGAAAAGCTGGAAGGACTATTACAAGAAGAGAGAACAGAGGAATGACCATTTGAAGAAACAACTGAAAACAAAGGTGCAACCTATTTCAAGCTCTTCTAATGGAGAGTGTTTTTCATATATATGCAACCACATAGGACAAGGGATTCCCTAAAAAAAGGAGAATCTATTAGCATTAGTCACGAGGAAGATGACTCTGGCAAAATTATTAGGATGAACCCTCTAAGGTTGCTAGACACAAATCATTCCAAAGGGACAACAACTAATTTTGACAGCCCAACTGGGTTACTTTTGAAAGCGTTGACTTCATTTGGCAGTTGTTGAGATTCGAGAATGCATTGTCATTGCCTAAGGGATGGGAGCAATGATTGGTACTTGGGCCATGATGGGCTCATCAGAAAGGATCGATGTGGCGAATCAAGTGTTTTAGAAGACACAAGATGATGGTGATCAACAAGGCACAAGCTTAGGGGAGGCTTGGTGCAGGCTCAATAAGTTGGTCCGAGTGATAATACATGGGTATGTGATGGCCCATGTGTGACGGTCATGTCTGGACATGCAATGTAACCATATTAGAGAAGTCATGAAATTTGGTCGCAATCGGAGTTCGTTTCACCCTCCAAATGGTCTAGTATGATTAGCCTCACTTTTTGATGTTTCGTTTTGGATGTACATAAAAAGCTTAAGAGCTACCTTGTAAGGGAGGTGGTAGTCGCCTAGTGTAGTGCATAGGTGTCTCCTACATTCAAGTGTCCCTTTGTAAAGCTATCACAATCGTCCCTTATTGACAGCATGTTATTGCTAGCGCATGGTCCATTAGTAGTGCCTGCTCCCCTAGTGTGTGTGCGTGTTTCATTTGTGTAACCAATACAAATGTACAGCTGAATTGGATATTAATAAAAGTTCCTTTTATTATTGTTTCCTTAACTGTTGCCTTGCTTGTGTTGCTATTTCTCTTTACTTGTAGATTGACTGACCCTACTAACTAATTAACTTAGCTGGGTGTCTCACGGGTGTCCCTTAACCAAAACACTTACCCCGTGACAAGTGGTATCAGAGTCAAGTAACGAGACAATGACAACTCAGAACAAGTCCACCAGGGAGGGCCTGGAGGAACTGGAAAGGTAAGCTGCCCAAACTGCTAAATGGATGGCCACCATGGAGCAATTGGTGGAACGTGTGGAGCTCCTTTAATGGGGTCAACACACCTTCGGGAAAGCGCTTGATGCTGTGAGTGAGGAAGCTCACGTGGCCTTCAGAGAAATCCGGGGTCAACTAGACGATGTGAATGCTAGGAAAATGTTATAACAAGATTGGCTAGGACGGGTGGTCCACAAGAGCCAGAGGTAATGCAAAAGGTAAAGTTGCCTGAGTCAAAGCATTACAGTGGGACTAGAGATCCAAAGGAATTAGAGAACTTCCTTTTTGACATTGAGCAATACTTGAATGTGGTGAAGCCTAAAACTGAACAGGATAAGTTCTCCATAGCCACAATGTACCTTACCGATGGTGCCAAGCTATGGTGGCGAAATCGATACAAAGATGTCCAAAATAGGTTGGTTGAAATTGATTCTTGGCAAGCTCTCAAGAGACAACTCAAGCATCAGTTCCTTCTAGAGGATGTAGAATTCTTAGCCAGACAGAAGCTTCGGAGACTCCGACACACCGGTAGTGTCCGATAGTATGTGAATCAATTTTTTGCCCTGACGCTAGATGTCCCAGACATAACTGAGAAAGAGAAGTTCTTCTTCTTCTTGGATGGATTAAAGTCGTGGGCTCAGACTGAACTAGGACGACAACGAGTTGAAGATTATGCATTCGCTCAAGCTACCGCGGAGCGCCTTACTGACTACACTTCAAACTCGAACTCAAATGAATAGAATAAACCTTCAAATGGGCACAATTAGAAGCCATCATCAGGAAAAGATGAGGGTAGCTCTAGCAAGATGAAGAACCACTTTAACAAAGGGGCCTCCTCATCCAAGCAGTCGTTAGCATCTTCGCCTTCAACTGCAAATTTCAAAGCCAAACCATTGAAGTGTTTTTTATGTTCTAACCTACATCGAATAGCGGTATGTCCTCAAAAGAGTGCCTTGAATGCTCTACAAGTTGAGGGGATGTCTCATGATAAAACCATAGAAGATGAGCATGAAGAACCGAGGATGGCTGCTCTTTGGTTGTTGAATGCCTTAAAGGGGCAAGTTTTCGAGAAGCAGAAGGGTGCTTTCAAAGGACTAATGTTCATTGAGGTGAGAATCAATGGAAAGGCCACTCGAGCAATGGTGGACACTGGAGCCATACATAACTTCATTGCCAAAGGCAAAGCAGAACAGTTGGGTCTCAAGCTAGAAGGAGACTCCAATAAAATCAAAGTAATTAATTCTGTGGCGAGACCGATCCATGGTGTTGCAAGGGCCGTACCCACAGAGGTGGGCAGGTGGTTAGGCATGACAAACTACATGGCAATACCCATGGATGACTTCAAGGTGATCTTGGGCATGAAATTTTTGTATGAAGCAAAGGCAGTGCCAATGCCTTTTCTCAAAGGCCTATGTTTGTCAGGTGATGCTCCTTGCATGATCCCGACCACTATGATGGAACCGAAAGATAAGAGAATTTTGCCTCTTCAATTGAAAAGGGGGCTCAAGAAAGGTGAGCAAACATATGTGGTTACTATGATAGGTGAGGACTGAAGGGAAGCTTCCGAACCAATTTTGAAGGTGGTAGCAAAGTTGATAGCTGACTTAAAAAATGTGTTGCCCGAAGAATTGCCAAAAGAGCTTCCTCCATGAAGGCCTATCGACCACAAGATTAAATTGATTCCAGGGGCAAGCTTGCCAGCACTTCATCCGTATTGGATGACACCTCCGGAGTTAGCTGAGCTACAAAAGCAGCTGAGTGAGCTCATTGATGTTGGGTTCGTTCGCCCCTCCAAGGTTCCTTATGGGGCACCAGTGTTATTTCAAAAGAAACATGACGGTAGCCTTCACATGTGTGTGGACTATCGACATTAAACAAGGTAACTGTTCGAAACAAATATCTCGTTCCTTTAATTGCTAACCTGTTTGATTAATTGGGTGCAGTTCGATACTTTACAAAGCTGGATTTGCGGTTGGGGTACCATCAAGTTCAGATTGCCGAAGGAGATGAACCCAAGACCACCTGTGTGACTCACTATGGAGCATTCGAGTACTTGATGATGCCTTTCGGGTTAACCAACACACCAGCAACATTTTGTACCTTGATGAATGAGATATTCCATGAGTACCTTGACAAGTTTGTGGTAGTATATCTGGATGACATTATAATCTATAGCCCCACATTGGAGGAACATCTTTTTCATTTGAAGATTGTGTTCGAGCTGCTACGAAAGAATCGCCTCTATGTGAAGGAAGAGAAATTTTCTTTTGAATAGAAGGAGATTGCTTTCTTGGGTCATTACATTGGTGATGGCAAATTGAAGATGGGCATGACGAAGGTCCAAGCCATTGTGGAATGGAAGGTTCCAACCACTGTGTCAGAATTGAGATCCTTTCTTGGTTTGGAGAACTACTATCATAAGTTCATCAAGGGATATTCAGCACGAGCAGCGCCCTTGACAAACTTGTTGAAGAAGGATCAACCTTGGGTTTGGTCAGAAGAATGCCAACGAGCATTTGCTGATCTGAAACAGGTGGTGATAGAAGATCTTGTTCTTGCTCTGTCAGATTTGAGCAAGCCTTTTGAAGTGCATACAGATGCTTTACATTTTGCACTTGGTGGAGTGCTTGTCCAAGAAGGACATCCTTTGGCTTTTGAAAGCCGAAAATTTTTTGAGGCAGAAGGTCGTTACACTGTGCAAGAAAAGAAACTATTGGTTGTGGTTCATTGCCTTCGAGCGTGGAGACATTATTTATTCGGTTTCAAGTTTGTAGTGAAGACAGATAATACAGCTAACTCACACTTCTTAACCCAAAACAAATTTACTGCAAAACAAGCTCGGTGGCAAGAGCTCCTTTTAGAATTTGACATGGTGCTAGAGCACAAATCAGGGCGAACAAATCAAGTTGCTGATGCTTTGAGTAGAAAAGAACTTGCAGCCCTATCAGTTGAAGCTCAGAGGAATGTCACCAAACTTCAGGCCACCCTACATGACAGGATTGGAGAAGGCTTGCAATCAGACCCTCAGGTTCGAACTCTGTGGCCAAACAAGAAGATTTCACATCAGAGATGGGTTGCTCATCACAAAAGGGGATCGTCTCTATGTATCTCATACTAGAGGACTTCGCAAGGAGTTATTGCATGAATGTCATAACACTTAGTGGGTAGATCATCTAGGTGGTTAGCGCACTTTGGCATTGTTAGAACGTGGATATTATTGGCCAAAGATGAAGGAAGATATGGAAGCATATGTCAAGACTTACTTGATTTGTCAGCAGGACAAAGTGGAATGAGCCAAGCCGTTGGGCCTCCTAGAACCACCTCCAATTCCTTAGCGTCCATGGGAGAGTGTAACCATAGTCTTTATCAATGCCTTGCCAAAAGTGGGGGAGTACGACTCGATTGTGGTGATGGTAAATAGATTTTCAAAATGTGTCACCTTCATCCCAACTCCCTATCATTGTTCGACAGAGGAGACGACATACCTTTTTTAGAGGCATGTGGTGAAATACTGGGGTGTTCCTCAGACCATCATCAGTGATAGGGATTCTAGGTTCACTGGGCGATTCTGGACAGAGCTCTTTTGACTCTTGGGATCCCATCTGAATTTTTTCACAAGCTATCATCCACAGACAGATGGCCAGACTGAGAGATTTAATGCCATGTTGGACGAATATCTAAGACACTTTGTTAGTGCCAACCAGAAAAATTAGGTGAATCTACTAGATGTTGCTCAGTTTTGCTTCAACTTGTAGCGCAACTCTTCGACCTTTAAAAGTCCTTTTGAGCTAGTAATGGGCCAACAACCATTGACACCACACACAGTTGATATAGGCTATACAGGGAGTAGACCCAGAGCATATAAGTTTGTGAAGGAGTGGCAGAAGACTAGTGAAATTGCTTGAGCTTATTTGGAGAAGGTTTCTAGAAGAATGAAAAAGTGGGCAAATCAAATGAGAAGACCAGCTTCTTTCCAAGTGGGTAACCAAGTCCTTTTGAAGCTTCAGCCATATATTATGAGATTTTTTAGGAAGGTCAACAGGAAGCTAGTTTGCGAGTATGAAGGGTCATTCACAATCACTGAAAGAGTTGATAAAGCTGCTTACCGGCTCGAATTGCCCGCAGAATGGAGTTATTTCCACCCCATCTTCCATGTGAGCAACTTGAAGCCATTCTGCACTGATCAAGAAGACTTGGTTCAAGGCAATACTTCAAGACCTACAACAAATGTTAAGCGAAGACCAGATCAGGGGGTGGAGTACATTGTAGCTAATTGCAGAGTTCCAAGACCTTCATAGAAGTAGTTTCAGTTAGAGTACTTAGTCAAGCGGAAGGGCTTACCAGAAGCCGATGCCAGTTGGGAACTAGCTAGCGCATTGGAGCAGCATAAAGCAGAGATCCTCAAGTACCTTGCTAGTATGCCGATAAGAGTGTCGTCGTTTTAAGTGGGGGAGTCTGTGACGGTCATGTTTGGACATGCACCGTAACCATATTAGAGGGCCCATTAAATTTGGTCACAATCGGAGTTCCTTTCGCCCTCCAAATGGCCTACTATGATTAGCCTCACTTTTTGATGTTTCCTTTTAGATGTACATAAAAAGCTTAAGTGCTACCTTGTATAGGAGGTGGTAGTCGCCTAGTGCAGTGCATAGGTGTCCCCTGCATTCACGTGTCCCTTTGTAAAACTATCACAATCGTCCCTTATTGACGGTGTGCTATTACTAGCATATGGTCCACTAGCGGTGCCTGCTCCCCTAGTGTGTGTGTGCGTGTTTTATTCGTGTAACCAATACAAATGTACGGTTGATTTGTATATTAATAAAAGTTCCTTTTATTACTATTGCTTTAACTATTGTTGTGCTTGTGTTGTTATTTCTCTTTACTTGCAGATTGGTTGACCCTACTAACTGATTAACTTAGCTGGGTGCTTCACGAGTGTCCCTTAACCAAAGCACTTACCCCATGACACATGGTACTTGAGTATGATTCAAAACCCAAGTAGTAAGTGTGTGCACTAAGTATAGCTAGGCTCAATTCAATTGTAACACCCTAACCTTCGTTCACTCAACCACACTAGGGCCAAATTATAAATATGCCTTAGGTTGCAATAAATATAAGGAAATGAATGAATATTTAATAATAATCATGGGGTGAACTAAGGGTCATGCATGCTATGCCATTACTACATCATTAACATTCCAAAATTTACAAGTTAATTAAAAACTAATATTTAGTATTTATAAATGAAGAGTCAAAATAAAGCAAATGACTATCAGATTTCATAATACATCAATTATTAAAATTAGGCTCATTAGTCAATTTATTAATGCTAAATTGAAAGAAATGACTAATAAATTGGAATAAAAATCTTAAGGCCCTTAGGCTAACACAAAACTAGATCTACTAGCAAACTCATTCACAAGGCTTCTTATAATGTTATCACCTTAATGGTTTGCTAAATCTACCTTGGTCAACAGGTACCTAAAACATAAAAGAAGTAGAGTGAGTTCAAGGAGCCTAATGGATCATCTCATACACATCTGAAGTATTATGATACTAACACAATGATATGCAAAAACTTTCAAATGTTAGGCATTTCAAACACTCAATTGTTTAGGGTTGACATTAAGATCGAAAGGATTATCCTCGGTACTTCCCTTCTCTTGGATGAGAGACATTTATTATTTTAGGACATAGTTTAGGGACACCTCCTAAAACATGCATCAACCCTTAAGGACACCTTTCCAAGAAGTCATTAACTATCAAGGACACTTCTTGAGTAGGGTCCACTCATGACTATACCCTAAACAAAACTATGTAGTGGTTATAAATGAGAGTAATTCTATACCAGTCCGTGACCCTACCTTAGCTTGTCTCAATCGAATTTTATTAGTGGTGGTCAAATACTAATGTATTATACTAAGCCTGCTCAACTAGGGACAACACCCATAATGATCAAGTACAGATATGTTGCACCGGTACATGCTTAATATCTTAAAAACTTACATAGTATATAAATGAAAAGATGGGTATATAATATACATGCTCACTTGTATGAGGTTATAAGGTTAATAAATATTGATAATAAAGAAAAATTAATTATTAATAAAATAAAAGTATAAGATGTAATTGACATTTAATAGCTAGTAGCTATTCGTATATATGTAAATCAAACATTTGACTTATTCAAAAGTCAAAAAAGAATAGATAATCTAAGTAATTTAATATAAATTAAGAATAAAATAATATCATTTTACCAATGTTACTTTTAAGAATATTTATTTTAGTATTATAAACAATGTAAGTTTTTTACTTTATAAATTATGACTTTGTAAGAAGTATCTCTTATTATATATATATATATATGTTAGATTAACTTAAGTTTGATATGGGTTTCAATACATTATTTAATGATTAAGGAAGAATAAAATGCGAAAGGGAGGAGAGGGATGACTGTTAGTTGCATAGTATATTATGTGTATTATAGGCATATTGTATATGTTTTTGCATGGGTTTAATAGTAGACACAGCATATTTGATTATAAATAGGTGTATGAGCATTTATTTAAGCACTGAATGTTTATTCATTCATTTTAAGAATTTCAATATTATTTTTATACATCCTTACATGTGATATAATGCTCGAGAGAGGTTTTTAGTTGTTTATGCAAGCTCAGATCAGTTCGAGATGTGTGTACATTAGGTAGAAGGTTGGAGAACTTAGAAATGCAGATATTCCACTATTACCGCAATAGAGGAAAACACTACCACAGTAACCAGAATGCAAAAATGAAGAAAACTGTGCGGAATTTCTGCAACACACTATCGCGGTAACCAATACTAAGCCACTATAGAGATTCACTATTGTGGTACACTATCGCGAACCAAAGGACGAACATAACCCACAAAAGCATTGCGACTGTAGCCTACCGCGGTAGTGCAATTTTTGTGAAATTTCAAATTTTTAAGTGGCTGAGATTGCCATGATGTGCTACCATAGTAGTGCGATTAAAAACAAATTTTTAGGGTTTGCAATTCGTGATTTAAAGTGAGAAAAGTGTTGGGATAAAAATAGAAAAGGGAAAAGAATTAGAATAGGCTGGAAAACTGATAGAGAGTAGAGAAACGGAATAGAGAATGGAGCAAATGTAGATAAAGGAATCACGTCTATTTTATGATTTTTGATAGGTTTATTTCAATGTTCTGTATCACAAATCGATGTCTGGTTAAAAGGCTTTATTCTAGGATGTAATTCAAGTGTAGGAACCTTTAATTTCAAGGTTTAATTAATCTATTTCAGGGTTTTGTTTTATATTTTGTATGTTCATTGCTTCTTGTCTATTGGCCATAGATAGAATGATTCTAGATTGTCAGATTAACTCGGGAGAGAGGTTTGATGATTTGATAGTTAAAACATAGACCTAGAAAGATCAATTGAATCTAAAGATTTTTTTTATCTTATCTTACAAAAATAATAAATAGATGATTAAAGTAGAAATTAAAGGAAATCACATGCGATTTACCATCCTAGATATTTAATTCATATTTATTTCAATTCAATCTTAGTTAAATTCACCTTTTGTTAAGTTTACTACTTCCAATTTAAATTTTGTAGCGTTAATAAATTTATGACAAATAGTATACTAGGATTTAAGATTATTGGTTTAAAACTATTCCCTGATGATGATCTTCAGTTAATATTGTTATATTACTATTGTGATATTGTACACTTGTAGTTGTCTCAACAAGTTTTTGGCATTGTTGCTGAGGAACAGTGTTCAATAATCTTGGAACCAGTTGAACTTGGTTAAATTTTATTTAAGGTAATTTTTCTTTTATTTTATTCATTGGATACACTTGATCTTTGTGTTTTTCTTTTGGTGTTTCAAGATTGTGGATGAATAGAGACACAACAATGGGAGTTGAATTGAACGATCCAGAACTCTCCAAGATTCTTAGATAGATTCAATGTGAAGTTCAGGGACACATGTCTACTATGGCGGAAAGCAATCAATCAGTTGTTGGTAATGATGGTGAAGCACCACCCTGAGATTTCTTCAAACAAATTCTAAATAATAATTATTTCGAAATTGCATGGATGCCAGTCAACGCCAACAATTTTGAATTGAAGCCATCCTTGATCAACATGGTTCAACAACAACAATTTGGGGGATCAGCAACTGAGGATCCGAGGGCTCATCTAAATTCATTCATGGAGATATGTGCCACGGTGAAGATGAATGGTGTGACAAAGGATCAACTAAGGTTAAAGCTTTTCCCTTTCTCTTGGTGGGAGAAGACGCTTACTTGGCTTCAAACACTCTTACCGGGTAGTATCACAACTTGGAAAGAGATGGGACAAAAGTTGCTCCAGAAATACGTCACTCCAACAAAAGTTCATCAACTTTAGGGTGAAATCAGTTCGTTTAAGTAGCCTGATTTTGAATCTCTCTATGAATCTTGGGAAAGATTTAAAGATTTGATGAGAAGGTGTCCTCAACATTGTTATCTACCATGGTTCCAAGTGCAGATGTTCTATAGTGGTTTAACTCCACCCACTAGAGCTCTGGTAGGCTCAACAGCTGGAGGATCTCAAATGTGAAAGTCTACAACTAAAGCCACACAACTTATTAAAAAAATGCCAGCTAATGATTATGGGCTGGTAAAGAAAGATGATCCATCAAACGGGTTGGTATTCATAAGGTTGATGAAATAACAGCTGTACAAGCACATATAGCCTCTATGACACACCAGATGAATTTGTGGGATGAAAAGCTTGGTAATGGACAAGTTCAGCTACCATAGAATCAATCTATACTAGCCATGGCTAAAGCACACAAAGCTTCCTCTACAGAGGAAAGATCTATAGAACAACTGAGTATGGTTAATCATTTCAATAATTATCAATGGCAATAACAGGGGAATAATGTTCCTAAATATTACCATTTGGGGATTCAAAATCATGAAAACTTTTTTTATGCCAACACCAGAAATGTGCAACAAGCTCTACTAAGTTTTGTCCCTCAGCCAAGCCTGCAAGACAAGAAGCCATCTTTGGAGGACAAACTAAACAAGATGATATGCAAGCTCGTTTCTTTAAAAAGTTGATTGGGAGAATAGATAAGAATGATAATAGTGTCTCAAGATTGAAAGTTCAAATAGGAAATGTGAATGCAACTGTGAAAAGTCTTGAGACCCAAGTGGGACAATTAGCTCAAGCATTTGCTAGTCAACAGCAGAAATCATTTCCTAGTGATACTCAAGTTAATCCAAATGAAAGCTGCAAAGTAATGTTTGCCACAAGTGGGAAGGAAATACAGAGACCACCCATACCCTCTAGCCCTTCTATTGTAGCTAATGAAATTAAATGTTCCAAGGGGCCTGATTTTATACAGCTAATTGATGCAGTGCCACAAAAGAACAAAACTGGAAGAATTCCCAGGATTACTAATTAGGGCAGTGCACATCTTGAGCCTCCACCATTGCCTTTTTCGCAGCGGTTTTAAAAAAAAACTCGATGAACAGTTTGCAAGGTTCTTGGATATGTTCAAGAAAACCTACACCAACATTCTATTTGCAGAGGCATTGCAGCAGATGCCTAATTATGCAAAGTTCATGAAAGAAATCATGTCTAGAAAGTGCAAACTTGAAGATCTTGAGACATTGAAGCTCATAGAAGAATGCAGTGCAATTCATTAAAGAAAGATGCCACATAAATTTAAAGATCCAGGTAGTTTCACCATTCCGTGCAATATTGACATAGCTACAGTTGAAAAAGCTCTTTGTAACTTGGGTGCTAACATCAATCTCATGCCTTTTAGTGTACCAACGTTGGGCATGTTAGAAATTAAACCAACCAATATCACTCTTCAGCTTGCGGCCAATCTCTTACTTTCCCTAGGACTATTATTGAGGATGTTCTAGTAAAAATCGACAAATTCATTTTTCCAATAGATTTTTGTGGTACTTGATGTGGAAGAAGACGTTGAGATACCATTAATTCTTAGGCGACCTTTCTTAACTATTGTTCAAGCTATTATAGATGTACATAAAGGAGAGCTCACGTTGTGAGTGAATGATGACCAAGTAATCTTCAATATATACCAATCATTGAAGTCCCCTACTGAGTTGCATGATTGCAAGAGAGTCAACGTGGTGAATGTTAGCATAGCTGAAGTGTTTGATGAGCTCAGTTCTCAAGATGTTATGGTTCCATGTATATCTCGATCTTTGCTTCCAACTCAATTTCTAACCAAAGATCAAAACTAGAGTAATATGACATGGAGGCTTTACAGCTTGAGACACCAAGTAAAGATATTTCTTTGCCAACCATTGAACTTGATAAAGAGAAGTTACTACGAGTGTTTTGGGAGCACAAGTTCTACAATCGGATGGACAGTTGATGATAAACGACATTAGTCTAACCATATGCACACACAAAATTCATATGCAGGATTGGCATCAACCGATAGTGGAGTATCAGTGACACTTTAACCCAATCATAAAAGAAGGGCTCAAGGCACAACTCGTAGAAGTTATCTCGAACTCACTATGGGTTAGTCTGACACATGTGGTGCCAAGGAAGGAGGGACAAAGCTGCGCTTAGAGACTGTGACCTTGTTGGACAAATAATACGTATCCATGTTGAGTTAATGACATTAACCAAAACACTTAGTGAGAGACAACCCACTCATTTTTATTTTTATTTTAATTTTTCAGTATTTTAGGTTATTTTAGACATGTTTTTCTTATGCTTTTATTAGTGTTGAATTTATTTTTTTTTCATTCAAAAAAAATTTGGGGGAGGCCTAGTGTTGGGATTACTGCAAGTGTACAGGATCACAATAGTAATATATGGTTGAATAACGAGTATCATCCTTAAGGAACGATTGATTGCCAAAAATCTCAAATTCCAAACTAATATCAATATCAATTTTATTAAGGCTACAGATTAAGTTTGAATGTTATAAACTAAAATTAAATTAAATAAACAAGAGAATACTAGATTTTGCAAACAATATTAATTAAATATCTAGGATAGTAAAATCTCATGTAATCCCCCTTTAATTCATATTTCAATTAATTTAGTTCCTAATTGTGTAGGTTATATTACTTTTCACTAAAACCCTCTCCCGAGGTGTTCTAATATCTATTAGTCAAGTCTCCTAATACCTTATTCCAAGGAGTACAGTTAACAAACTAATGCAGTAAAACCTAATTTCACATGCGACCCCCTATAGAATCAATGACCTCCCAGTTCAATTGATCCTTCTAGGTCTATATTTTGATAGTCCAACAATCAAGCATCTCTCCCGAGTTAGTTTAACAGTCTAAAATCAATCTGTCTATTGCTAGTAAATAGAAAGCAATAAGAACACAAAGTATAAAACGAGACCTCGGAATAGATAGATCAAAATATTAAATCAAGGGTTCCTACAATCAAAATTACATCCTAGAATTTAAAACTCTTAGCCAAACATACTGTAGAGAGTACAGAACAAAGAATTAAATAGAATAAAGATCATACTACTAGCTTGATCTCTGTCTTTACCATCTTTTCTGTCTTTGCTCTCTCTATTCTCTTGCCATCGAACCCAATTTAGAATAACAATAAACCCTAATATATTTTCCTATTTATAGTTGTGCCTTAAAACTCTTAAAACACGACTTAAAAAGCCTAAAAAAAACCTAATCTTAATCGCAGTACCGTAGTAGCATTGTTCTTCCAAAATTGCAAATTCACAAAATTGGCCAAAACCCAACGTGCTGCCGCAATAGGCTATTGTGGTAGTTTCATTATTCATCGCACTACCGTGGTAGTCATGTTTTACCTTGATTTCATTCTTTCCACACCGTATTATTGTAGTACTTAATCTTCAATCGTGGTAATCCATATATTTCTACATTTTTGAGTCTTTTCCATCTTCTTTCCTCTATATGTGTCCATCTCCAGTTGATCTAAATCTACACAAGCAACTAAGAACCTTTCTTGGAGATTAAATCACAAACACAAACATATAAAAACCATATTAAAATTCTCTAATGTATGACTAAACATGCAATACTAAGATAAATGATCATGCATCTAATTATAAAAAAGACATGTGCTATTTTCTACTGAACCAATGCAAAACTTATACAAAATGCCAATAAGAAAGTTAGTATGCTATGCAACTAAGAACTGGTTACCTCGGTATTATATCGCGGTAACCAATGGAAGCATTTGCTCAAAATTGGGTTATCACAGCACCTAAATAGTGTATAATCTGCCATGATTATTACCGCGATAACCAAATGAGTTCATGGCCACTATTGTGGCAATTGTGCTTAAGTTTAAAAAAAAAAAGTGGAATTGACACTACCGTAGTAGTGCATTCACGACTACGATAGTGTCGTCCTATTTAATTAATTCATATCATTTTTTGTTCATTTTGGGCACATTTTTGGTTCAAACTCTCGAAGTCCTTTGCTCTTCCCCACGTCTCTACTAGTTTTTTTTATGTTTTTCTGCACTTGTGCATCATTATGTGAGTAAATTTAAGTTTTTTTCTTGTGTTTTCATTACTTTTAGAGTTGTGCTACCTTGTCTCTAAAATTTGACATGATTCATTGCCTTTTTATTGATTTTCTCCACATTTAGTACTTAAATTTCATGAATTTGCTTTCCATGTTCAAATTTATAGTGTGTTGGACCCCTTTTGTGTTGTGGAAATCTATATTATATAGGGGAGATGTTGCCAAATTAAATTTCATATTATTGGTTACTTTCTGATTCAATGTTGCAGGGCCCCAGAATGAAGCAAGTAGTGTCAAAATGGAAACAGACGACACCTGCAACCCCCGATAACAAGGACTGTTTTCACACAGCTGAAACCAAGGCCCGATTCAGTCATATACGTAACTTCCAGCATGTCATACCGGAGTGTGGCATTTACATATTAGATGATGAGAGGCGATTGGGCATTCATACCATATTAGCCTAGAGAAAGTGGGACCTACTGGTACATACTCCTTCTGCACCCATTGTCTCCATTACACAGGAATTTTACGCAAATGCCAAGGATTGAAAGGTCACTAAGGTGTGGGTGCGAGCACTTGGGTATCTTTTGATGCAGATATGATTAATGATTTATACAAGCTACCCAGGAACACGCCAAATGACTTCATGGAGTTGATCCTGAAGACATCGTGCGTACTTTGTGTGTAGAAGAAGCGGCTTGGCAGTGCACCAATGACCACGTCGTGAGCCTATGCAAGAGTACTTTCACCGTGTTTGCCAATGTATGGCTTTATTTTGTTTGTGTTAACCTCTCATAAGTTTTGGCAATCAACAGGGTCCCCATCGATAGAGCAATTCGAGTTTAATGTATTCTGAAAGGCAAATGCAGGTAAGGTGCTCACTACATCCATCTGATGCTGTATAGATAAGACTAATGTAGGATTGCCCCATCCCATTGTCATTACATCTCTGTGCAAGAGGGTAGGTGTTACTTGGCCATCAGGTGAGCCCACTTTTAGGCTGAAGGATAACATTACAACGAAGATGCTCAGCACTGCCCCAATGAAGAGGGAGGAGGCAAGCGGGTACCCCTGTAGCAACAACTTCCAGTTCTGGAGCATCTGATCAAGATGAGAAGATTTTCCACGGGATGGCATACATTATTGACTGTCTATTTACGATCAATCCCGAGCTGGCTCAGAGAAGCCACTGTAATAGTTTGAAAAAAAAAATGAAAGAATCAATTCATTTGTTTAGTTAATAGAAAAATGATTTAATTATATATATATATATATATATATATAATTTGTTTATCCTAAATTAATCTTAATAATGAGCTACCTATCCCACTCCATCTTTCTAATTGGCTCTTTAAATTATTAATCTTATTTTAATAATGAATCTTAATAATGAGCCACCTATCCTCACTCCCTCTCTAATTGGCTCTTTAAATTTTCTAATCTCATCTTAATAATGAATCTTAATAATGAGCCACCTATCTCCACTCCCTCTCTCTAATTGACCCTTTATATTTCCTAATCTTATCTTACTAATGATTCACCTCTCCCCACTCCATCTCTCTAAATGGCTACTTAAATTTTAATAATCCTCCTATCCCTACTCCCTCTCCCTAATTGGCTCATTAAATTTTCTAATCTTATCTTCGCCAACTTCCTTATCATCACTCCTCTATCCCATTCATTATAAAAATCAAATCCTCTCTTATTCCCTTTACCCCTAGTCTACTTCCATCTTCTCTTGCAAATTCTAGTTGTTCCAAATCAAAGAGAAATCTCACCAAAGTGAAGCACACACATTGATTTCCAATTTAAAAACCCTATTTTAGATTCTTAATCTTGATATTTCCTCCATTTTTTTCTCATCTTATATTACCCCTCATCAAGCCTTGAGATTCTTATCTAATTCCACCAGTAAAATAGGTCCTTAAATCATATAAAAAGAATTTAAGAAGCCTCTTTGAAAGTTTCATTATCAACCAGACGATTCGAGGCAACGGTCGTAAAGTATAACCATTCTACTTTATTTTAGTAATTCTTTCTTTTTAACCGTTCAATCTAATGTGTTAGGATGATATATATTCATGAAATCAAGGAACAAGAAATGGGATTACATGCATATAAGTAGGATTTGAATATGGTGAATTGATGTGTAAATGATTTCACATACTAAAATAGTCTTAAATTTGATCAAGAGTTGTTTTATGATTATTTTTGGTAGAAATATAATTTAGCATATGAAAGAATAATAATTAGTATTGTAGATTAAATGGTTATAAAATAATAATATAAATGTTTTAATTAAGAATTTCCAGCAAATTAACTTGCTTAAAATTGATGTTAAAAAAAGGTTAAAACATTGACTTTTACAAAATTAGTGTAAGAAATAAAAATCATAAATTAGGGTATATAAATATGCTAAAAAATTGAGTGAATAAAAAGATAGTTTCTGGAATTTTTATTAAAAAAAAAAGAGGGGATAAATTATAACTTTTATTGAGTATATACTAGTTAATGGAAAATAGAGTGAAAATAGTGGGGAAAAAACTATAATTATTAGATTATTAATAGAAAATTTTCAGAAAGTTTTCTGGAAATCTAGTTAAAAATAAATAAAATAATACATTTTAAAAAAATTATAACATTTATATATGTGCATATATTAATTTACATGTACATATTGAATTATTAAGTGAAAAAGGAGAAAAATATAGAAAATAATATAAAGATTAATTAAAAGTATTTTCAGAAGAAAATTAATAACTTGAAATGATATTAAGACGTTGAGATTTAAATAAATTAAATAAATAATTTCATATAGGCTAATATATAAATTTAATATATGCTTAAGGTAGAATAATGTATAATAGATGAGATAAAATAAATTTAATTGAAAGAAAATCACAAAATAAAATATTTAAAAAGGAAAAATTAGGAATTTAGCTTGCTGCAAAATAAATTTAAATGTTCAGAGAATAAAATATTTTCTATTAAAAATATCAAGATACATAGAATAAGGATTCTATGTATCATTAATGAAAATAAACTTGATAATAATGCAAAATATGTATGATATCATTAAATTAAATTTCAAAATCTAGTTTAACAATAAAATGACCAAAATAATTCATCATGATATGGTTCATGAATAAAAAGTAATATTTTGACTAAGTCCACAAATATATGGGGACAACAGTGTGCAACAGACTGAATATAAGAATGATGAATGCATTAAAAATAACAACAGTGCGGTATAAAAACGAAAAGTGAAAAAATAAATAAATAATAAACATGAAAAATATATTTCATGATGAAAGATAAACTTAATAATAATATTTGTTGATTTCAATTAGGACAACATCTCGAATAGATCCAAAGTGTTGCATATCTCGAGGCGATGGAACATTTGAACAGGTGAAAATGACATTATATATTTAAGTTATTATTAAATAAGCATGATTAGATGAACTAATTGTTTCAATAATGATCTACTATAGAGACATGTTTGGTTGTAAATGATTGTCTATTGAATAAATCAGTTCTTGGTTGCCAATTACTTAATGCACATGTCTATTGCTTGTTGTGTTGAAATGATCTCTCATGAAGATATGAAAATATGAATCTATGTGTATAAATGTAAATCTAATTGATTGAGTATCATTAGAATCTTGGTTGCCAATTACTTAATGCACATGTCTATTGCTTGTTATGTTGAAATGATCTCTCATGAAGATATGAAAATATGAATCTATGTGTATAAATGTAAATCTAATTGATTGAGTATCATTAGAATGATATGATGTGGACATGGTATGCATTGTAATATTATAAGAAAAATATTAAATAAAGATAAGAATACATATATGGGAACGATGACCCACATGGGTATCGCCAGTGGACCTTTGAGTTGATGGTTTTGACTAATAGATTGGGTTGCCTAAAAGGGCTCTCTAGAGACTGGATATAATGTAACCTTTATACGATAACTTGATGAAATATCGAATGACTCCTAAATTTTTATAAATGATATAAGATATATGTATGAGATGCGCATGTGCTTGATGATAGAAGGGTCACCTAGGGATACTCTCCCTACCTAAAAGAAAAACCCCGACTTAAACAACTCGTTAAAACATCTAATGTCTGAAAGTTTGTGCTTGTTTGTCTATTTATGTCTGTTTAATAATGATTTAAAATTAGAATGGATCTACTGGATTCTTTGAGCTCACCAAATTTTTTTTCAAGGATAGAAGACTATTGACGAAGGTGTGCTCAATTGAACTCATATTGATTTTGATGAATGGATTCCACACCATCAATGAACCTTGACATCAGGTCCCATGGGCACAATTCTTTATTTATCGTCTCTTATGAATACTTGAGCTATATGATTGATGTTTAGTCAATGGGGCCTAGAGTGATTTACTTATTTTATGTTTGGCCAATGGGCTCAGCCAATTTTAATTAATTTGGTGGTTTAAATATTTAAATCTTTTAAATCAGTGTACTTTGATATTGCTAATGCACTCCCTTGAAATAGAGTAAACAGTCTTATGATATTCATAGTGTGTGTGTGTGTGTTGATATAAATTGACACCCCAAAGTTGGATATTTGAAAAAGAAAAGAGAAAAAATGTCTTCAAATTTACAACTACGTTGGAAATAACATATCTTCAAAATTATCCCTGAATTTTCATTCGAAAAATAAATTTAATTATTTTAAATTTTCTAACTAATATTTATTATGTCATTTATTTATTTATTTAAAAAATATCGAGGTGTTACAAAGGTGGTATCAGAGCTTAGTCGGTAGGTTATTGGACAGAATGTTTATTTGTGTTAATTTAGATTTTTAATGCTACTTCTTCATTTTGGATTTAAAATTGTTCTTAAATGACAAAGTTTGTTTTCAAAAAGTATATATTACTAGTATGTTTTAAATGTTTTGTTTGGATACAAAGATTGTTTTCAAAAAGTATATATTACTTATCCACTATCAGCTCAATCGGTAATCTTTGTTTTCAATTATATATTGTATTTTATGTTTATCTGAATTTTATGAAATGATTTTAATGCATTGTAGCATGTTAATTACATATTAAGTAGGTTATAGACATGACAACATTTCTATTGGTCATAGTCTCAAGGAACAGACTCACAGGATTAACTGTTGTAGTAATCTTAGTTAGTACATTCTTGACATGAGATGAATGAGATAGAAATGAATAGATAATAATTGGATAATTAGAGGCCGGTGCACTCCTAATTTATGCGGTGAGAAGCAGATTCGCTCTGTTATCTAGAAGGAGGAAAATGGTTTGTGGTTTAAAAACATTGCACATTCTTGAAATTGAATGCATGTTCATATATTACATTATGCATTTATGTTATTTTTATTTCATTTGCAAGTGATTTGGAATTTGCTTTGCATTGCATGTTCTCATAATGGTTATATAATACTTATCCACTAGATTGTTCACTGATAGTGGATAAGTAAACTTTGTATATTACTTAATATATTGTATTATTATAATGATAAGTAAACTATCAGTGCACCGGCCTTTGATTATCCAATTATTATCTATTCATTTCTATCTCATTCATCTCATGTCAAGAAAACAAAGATTACGGGTTGAGCTAATAGTGGATAAGTAATATATACTTTTTGAAAACAAAGTTTGTTTGGATACAAAGTTTGTTTGGATACAAAGTTTGTTAATTTTACGGGTTGAGCTGATAGTGGATAAGTAAACTTTGTATATTACTTATCCACTATCAGCTCAACCCGTAAACTTTGTATCCAATTATATATTGTATTTTATGTTTATCTGAATTTTATGAAATGATTTTCATGCATTGTAGCATGTTAATTACATATTAAGTAGGTTATAGACATGACAACATTTCTATTGGTCATAGTCTCAAGGAACAGACTCACAGGATTAACCGTTGTAGTAATCTTAGTTAGTGCATTCTTGACATGAGATGAATGAGATAGAAATGAATAGATAATAATTGGATAATCAGAGGTCGGTGCACTCCTAATATATGCGGTGAGAAGCAGATTCGCTCTGTTATCTAGAAGGAGGAAGATGGTTTGTGGTTTAAAAAGATTGAACATTGTTGAAATTGAATGCATGTTCATACATTACATTATGCATTTATGTTATTTTATTTCATTTACAAGTGATTTGGAATTTGCTTTGCATTGCATGTTTTCATAATGGTTATATAACACTATAAGTTAGATTATTCATTGAGCTTGTTGTTTACTCACTCTACTTTCAATCATCGTCTTCAGGTTTTGACAGGAAAGGAAAAGAGAAGATGTTGTAATATCATTACTAGTTTCTTTGAGACTCTATAGTAGGTGGTTATTATAATAATTACTTAGACTACTGTATTTGGAGATGTATATAGATTTGTTATCATCTAAATGTATTGTCAAAACAAATTATGGATTGTGTGGATGTATGGTTAATTTGATGAAAAAATATACGGTTTTTATATTGATTGTGATCTATTAGGTAATTTGAATTTGGTGATATATCATATTTTTAAATGAGACTTTGTCAAATTTTTCAGGAAATTGGTGATTTGGTTAGGAAGGCTTATAGGGTTTCTAACATGTCAATACTTTAACATGTTTGAAAATTTTGTGCCGGTCGCGACGTCACCTGAGAAGGGGTTGCGACAATAGGGCCTGGTAGGCCATGTTTGGTGAATGACTGTTAACTCTGAAGGAACTAGCATACCTATGCTCACTAGGATGGGGCAGTGGGCGTGGTATAGATTGGGGAAAACTTAGTTGATAGGACATTTGCGCCTTGTTTGGGTGTAATAACATTCCTTTATGGAAGCTTATGTCATCGTGTTATAGTGGGATGGGGCACTTGAATTCGGAGGGCATACGTCAAAGCATAAGGGATTCCATTATGCCATAGTGTGCTATTTGTTTGAATGTTTAGTGTTGTTGATTATTGTTTATTATTTACATGTTTACCTATAAATCCTCACCCAAAAACAACCAAGGATCATTAACCCAATGATGGTCCAATGAAGTTGGTATGGATAGAAAAAAAAAACTCCTAGTCCAACTCTAAACCTAGAAAAATGGAAATTTGAGGGCCACATATATGCGATAGCTTAGAAAATTGAATCTAGAGTGACCCTACGTTATACCTTAGGATAAAAGGAATAAAATGGATACTATCTTAATGACATACAGATGATGGCAAGAAATATCAGCATTGGACCTGTAATTGTGAAGTCATTACCATCCTTGATAATAGGGTGTTGCATTTGAGGAACGAGGATATACACACAACGAGAATATCAAGAGAATTTCAGGGTCGTAGAAGAGCCAACAGGGAGGATACAAAGATCACTCAATAACAATATGTAACTGGCAAGGTTTGTTATACCCATAGAGCTCGTACATATATGTTTTACATAAAAATAAGACGAAAGATTCATCAAAGAATTATGCCAAAAAATTTCACCAGTTTACAAGCTATGTTTGATAGAACCTGTCAAGTTGAGGCAAAATTAACTAAGGAATAAATGTCAGAGGACTTTGATTTAAATAGATAATATTTATTTTACTGATCGAAACTTTAAATATGTATGATGAAATTATCACGATTTGAATGATATGACGGGAAACGTTTGTTATTAATATTGGAGTTTTGAGTTAGAAAAATTTAAAACTTTAAATGCTATAAGATTGAGACCTAATAGTGCATTCATTAATGTAAAAGACAACCATATTATTGTTAACACAGATGGTTAGAACAAGAAGTAACATGAATGCAGTGTCTCAAGAGGACTCCTCTGTGGCGTAGGGACAACAAGAGAGGGAGGCATAACCACTCCCACCCTAGGCATCGGTTGTACCCATTGTTGCTATTACCATGACTGCAGAAGCCATGGTAGAGTTTGCCAAGAATGTTGAGGGCCAGGTTATGAGAAACTTGCCTTAGGTTCAAAATCCAACACCAGCACCAACACCACGTCGAGTAGAGGCAAAAACATAAGTAGAACAAGTCCTAGAACTTCAAAAGTTATGACCGCCTAAATTCGAGGGTCTCCCAAATAGTGATGAAGCTGACAAATGGTTCTAGGAAATAAAGAAACATTTGAAAGTTTTGGGAGTTGAAGAGAACTAGAAGTAGCCATAGCCACCCATTAGTTCGTTGGAGTAGCCCACCATTGATGGGAAATGGTCAGGAAGGATCCCACCATGGATGCAGACATGATGAGTTGGGATCAATTTGAAGAGATCTACTATGATAAGTTCTTCACATTAGTCGAGAAACAGTAGATGCAGTCTGTAACGACCCGTATTTTTAAGAAATTGACTCAATGGGCTCAACATGTATTTTGATATATTCATTAATGGATTATGAATAAAAATACATGATTTTACGGGTATTGTATAATTTAATGTATGAATTAAATGGTAATATGTGATTTTTGGAAATAAAATTAATTAATGTGGGTATTAAAATGAAAATGATGAATCCAATCATTTAATTCAAGTATATATATGTATACATATGGTTATGTATGAATATATATAGAGAGAGGGGTATATTTAAATTAAATAGAAAAGTATATAATGAATGAAGCAAATAAATGACTAGGTGTATATTGATTTAATTGAGGAATGATTGCTTGGTTGGGAATAGCAATAAAAATAATTGAATAAATAAAAATGTTGGATAAAGGATTATTGTTGGAAATGAAAAAAAAAATTAAGTAATTTAATCAATGATAAGATAATATAGGTGAGGTGGTTGGATAATGAAGTATTGCTGAAAAGAAAAAAAAAATATTACTTAATTAGACCATTATCACATGACTTGGAAGATAATGCAAGAAAAAAATAAATGTATAATAAAAAGGGGATAATCCATATGATGATTCATATGATGATTCATATGATGAATCATAAGATGAGTCATAAGATAAGAAGGAAGAAAAACATTATCTTGAGCCAATATTTTTGACTTTGTGGTCAATGAAACCCACCCCAAATTTGGCTATAAAACGCCATCTCCTCATTGTATTATTTGCTCATTTTATTGTGAAGACCCCTCATGGTTCAATGAGAGTGGATGATGAAAGAATTAAGTACTTGAGCCCCAGGTCTTGGGTTCGAATCTCTGCGGAGGCGAAATAAAATCCCAGGGGGGGGGACAGTACCTTTGAGTGAACACCTAGCCGAAAGTGCCCTGAGAGGAGGGGGAAGGTTCTAGGGGGCCAGTGAAAGGTCTTTACAATAAAAGGCACCTTTTATTGTGACGACCCCTCACTGGACCCCCAAAACCCCTCTCAAGGCACTCTGGGCTAGATGTCCCCCCCCCCTTCCTTTATTTCGCCTTTGTAGAGTTTTGAACCCATAACCTAGGGGATAAGTACATTATTCTTGCAACATCCACTACCATTGAGCTACAATGGTAGTGGATGTTGCAAGAATAATGTACTTATCCCCTAGGTCATGGGTTCAAAACTCTACGAAGGCGAAATAAAACCCCATGGGGGGGGAAGAATAGTACCTTTGAGTGAACACCTAGTTGAGAATCCCCTGAAGGGGGTTCTGGGGGCCTAGTGAGGGGTCGTCAGCTCAATGGTAGTGGATGATGAAAGAATTAAGTACTTGAGCCCCAGGTTTTGGGTTCGAATGTCCGCGGAGGTGAAAGAAAACCCTTGAGGGTAGGGACAATACCTTTGAGTGAACAGCTAGCCCAGAGTGCCCTGAGGGAGGGGGGGTTCTGGGGGCCTAGTGAGGGGTCTTCACAATAAAAGGCGCCTTTTATTGTGACGACCCTAACCTGGGCCCACAGAACCCCCCTCAAGGAACTCTATGCTAGGTGGTCACTCAAAGGTATTGTCTCTGCCCCCAAGGGTTTTCTTTCGCCTCTGCGGAGGTTCGAACTCAAGACCCTGGAGGTTAAGTACCTAATTCATTCCTCATCCACTACCACTTTTGCGGAGGCAAAAGAAAACCCTTGGGGGTAGGGACAATACCTTTGAGTGACCAATTAGCCAAGAGTGCCCTGAGGGGGGTTCTGTGGGCCCAGGTTGGGGTCATCACACAGTCAGACTTTATACGACTGCAACAAAGGCATATGAGGATGGCAGAATATGAGGTAGAGTTCAACCACCTCTCTAGGTTTTCTTAAGAACTCATCCAAGATGAGAGGACGAAAGCCATGAGATTTGCTGAAAGACTTCGTACAGACATTCGCAAATTCATAATTGCTACAGACTTACACACATATAGGGAAACAGTAGATCGAGCAATGTTGTTAGAGTGGGAGTTCTCTTCATAGGCTAGTGTGAAGAATAAAGGGAAGCGACCTATGTAGCATAGGCCACAAACAACATAGCCTACCACAGCCAAAAAGGCAGCAGTAAGGAGGAGGGCTTACAATCAGGGGCTAGCTGTAATAAACCAAACTTTTATAACGCGTACACGTCGAAAATAAATTCTTAAATATATTAAATAAGTACAAAAATGTTCGAAAACATGATTTAAATATTTGTTATATGTTT
>JAJIYU010002757.1:0-29097 GCA_030144865.1 Tinospora cordifolia | reverse complement strand
TAAAATAAACCTAGCCTAACATGATTAAGAGTTCACACATCAAAGAATTAAGATCACAAATAAACATACTCAACTCTTGGACCTTGATCTTCAATTCTTCTTTGTCTTCTCTCTTTTCTCCTTTGTCGGCTGTTTTTCTCTAAAGACTTCGTTCTCAAAACGATCATCCCCTTTACAAGACCCTACTACAATGACCTATTTATAGTTTTTCACTAAAGAAAACCCTAAAATAATAAAATACGTCGACCGACCGCGGTCCATAAGTGTTGGCCGCGGTCCACAGTACGATACAAAAAAACTCGAATATGTGAAATCTCGAGTAACCGCGGTCCATAGATGATCGACCGCGGTCCACAGTGATTGATCTTCAGTTAACACCACACTGGTGACCGCGGTCACTGGAGTACCGACCGCGGTCCACAGTGAGGTGTTATTTTCTTCCTGTTCCTTGTTTCGTTTATTGTGGTCGGCAGATTTTTAGTGACTTTCCCTCATTTTTGGCAATTTTCAACTCCTCGCGTGCTCCTATTCCTATTCCAATTCATTCTAACCCTGCACAAACATTGAAAACCTTTCTCGGACATTATATTCATATAAAAATGTTAGAAATAATATTAAATCATGCTAATATGCAACTAATGATGCAACAATGCTCTAAATGCATATTTAACTAAATATAAGCAAATATATTAAATTTTCTATTACACTAATGCATATTATACATAAAATACCTATAGTATAATTAGTTTGCTATGCAACTAACATTAAGCAACAAAGGAAATCAAGATTCAAAAAGAGGAAGTCAAGCACATTGTAGACAAGGTGGAAGATTCAACAAGAAGCTTACATATCAAAACTTTTGCAAGTATGTAAATGCAACAATTGTTTGCTATTACAAAATTGATATGAGCTAGATGCAACAAGGACAATCCGATGTTGTATCTTCTTCAAAACCTAGAGCAATGGTTGCTATGCCAAATAGTTGGTGATCAAGCTTGGACTTGTAGTACTGTTGCTACTCATCATATAGCTCATAATCAATTCACCTTCAGTCAATCTTTGAATATGAAATTAAATCAACTGTACTTGTTGGTAATGGTTCACACTTGAAAAATTCTCATTTTGGATCTTCATCAATTTCATTGGAACATGATTCAATTCATCTAAAATCAAGTTTTACATGTTCCTGACTTAAAGAAAAAGTTTATTAGTGTTTCTAGAATTACATATGATAATAATCTATGTGTGAAGTTTCATTTGATTGTTGGTTGGTTAAGGATCCTTGAACATCTCGAGTGTTACAAAGATGGCCTTTATCATTATTCTAGACTTTCTCCAAGACTCGATTCTTCTTTGAAAACTTTTGTAAGTGTTGCTACAATCTCAAATGATGACACTTCAATTCCATGGCATCAAACATTAGGACATCCATCTACAAAATTCATGCAAAGGATTCTTATAATGTGCCAAGAAAGCATGATTCTTATAATGTGCCAACAAAGTGTAAAGACATTTATTGATGTTTGTGAATTATGTAAACATGATAAATCTCATAAGTTGTCACATACTAGATCAATGTCTAGAGTGAAATACAATTTGATCTAGTTCATACAAATGTTTAGTAACTAGCACCTGTAATATCTAATAATGGTTTTAGATAATATGTACATTTGTGGATGACAAGACAAGATTTACATGAATTTACCCCTTGAAATAGAATTGTGATATGATTTGTGATTCTAAGTTATTTAAAGTCATGATTGAGAAGCAGTTTCTATAAAAATAATAATAATAATAATAATAATAATAATAATAATAATAATAATAATAAGTGTCTTCAATTTGATAGGTGTGGTGAATTTAGGAATTTTACAAATATTTTAAGTGAATGTGGCATTCTTTCCGAACATTCCTACCCTCGTGATCATGCTCAGAATGGAAGAGCTAAAATAAAACACAAACATATGATTGAGATCATTATTACATTATTTGCATGAGCTAGAATACCACTATCGTTATGGTAGGACGTATTGTGTATCTTATAAACAAAATGTCATCTACAATATTGTATGGTTACACTCTTTTTGTTGTTTTTTGGTTGTTTACCAAATAATAAAGGGTTAAAATTTTTTGGCTACTTGTTTTATCCTTTTTTGAGGCCATATCAAAAATAAAATTAAAGTTTTAATTGGAAAAGTGCTCATTATTGGTTATATCTTACTTCACAAGGGTTATGTATGCTTTAGTTCTTCTAGATAACGATGTCTTTCAAAAAATGTAGTGTTCCATGAGAAAACATATCTTTTTCAAGATCATCTATCTCTTACATTGCATCAGTCATCTTTTGAACCATTTTGCATCAAGTTTCTTCCTCCTTCAATAGGTTGCATTTCAATCTCCTATTCTACACCACCTAATTTACATTCACCTACATTTATTAACTTAGATTGTTTGTCATTTTCATAGGGTTCAACAACCTTCATGTCCCTCAATGTCTAGAACCTTAACCACCATCATGTCATGTGATTGTGTAAGCTAAGAATGAGATTTTTAAGCCTAAAGTTTTGGTGTCAACATCTTCAATAAAAGCAAATCATGATTTGGCTGAACTAGTTACTATAAACATGTTGAATGGAAGAAGGCCATTAATTAGGAATATGATGCCTTGATGAAAAATGAGAGTTGGTCTTTGGTTCCCAAGACTTCTATGCAGAACCTGATTGGAAACAAGTGGGCTTTCAAAATTAAACAGAATAGTGATGGTTCAATTCATAGACACAAAGCTTGACTGGTGGCAAAGGAATTTCAATAGACCCATGGCTTAAATTTGGTAAAACTTCCAGTTTTGTTGCAAAGCCAATGACTAAACAAACTCCCGTGGCTATTGTTGTTCAAAATGATTCACCCATTCACTAGGTAGATGTGAACAATGCATTCTTGAATGGTGTTTTAACTAAAAATGTATATATGACACAACCAAAAAGATTTTAAAATCCTCAATTTCCAAATCATGAATGCCTTCTTCATAAAGCCTTGTACTGCCTTAAATAAGCTCTACATGCCTATTATAAAAGATTAAAGAATTCTCTTCTTAAATAATAATTTTCAAATTGCGGAGCTAATTTGTTATTATTTTTTAAACATGATAAAATTGTTCTGCATTCATTCTTTTGTATGTTAACGACATTTTTATCACTCATACAAGTGCATAAAAGTTTTTATTAATTATTCAACTATTACAAGGGGAATTTGCACTAGAAGATCTTAGACTGTTGCATTATTTTTTGGGCATTGAAGTACATGGTGATTCTTCAAGGATGTATTGAAGTCAATTGAGGTATATTAAGGACCTTCTTAATCAAATTAACTTGTTCAAGCTTAAACCTACTGCTACACCTGATACTTTGGGGAAAAAGTTATTTAAACATGATGATGACCTTTTTCTTGATCCTACCTTATACAAGAGTACAATTGGTGCTCTTTAACATTTGTCATTTACTCACCTTAACATATCATTTATTACTAATAGGCTAAGCCAGTTTATGTAAACACCATGTTCTAATCATTGGTAGACAATGAAACATGTTCTCAAATATCTTAGTACTACTATGGAGATTAGGCTTGTTCTTAAACATTATGTTTCATGGTCTGCATTTTCACTAGAATGCTTCTTGCAATCGTCATGGTCTCCGTGACATAGATTTGGCTTGTTCCACTAATGAGAGGAAATCAATAGGTGCCTACTATATGTTGTTAGTTGCATCGCATAATGACTAAATACTAGGTAGCTCATATATGTTTTGTATGGGTTTAGGTAGGAAATAGAGTGTATTTTCTTATAATTAGGCACATAAGTATTTGTAGGAGCATTGCAAAGTTAATTACGTGTTTAGAGAATTTCTCTCTGCGATTTAATGCCAGGGAAAGGATCTTAGTGATTTGTGTAGGTTTAGGATGGATGGAAACACGTTCAGTGAAGAAAAAAGATGCAAAAGGCTTAAATTGATGGATTCCAACTTACTATTGCGGTAGAGTAACATATTATTGCAGTAATATGAGGATGAACAAGATGATGGATAGGCACAACGTTATCATGGATCAGTACCGAGGTATACATAACATGACGTAGTGTAGAAGAAGCGTTACCGCAGTAATGTACCATGGTAACCAGAGAGGAAAATATTGTTGAAGTATTACTGTGGTACAGTACCACGGTAACACAAGGATGAGTCAAATATTGTGACTTTCGTGAATTTGTGATTATTGGCACTACCACGGCTAGTTATCGCGGTAGTGTGATTAAGTTATAATTTTAGGGTTTTGTAATTCGTGCTCTAAGTGTTTTTGAGTGACATATATAAATAGGAACACAGTATTAGGATAGAAAAAGGGGAGTTTATGGTATTGACAACCAAAGCATGAAGAACAAAGCAAAGGCAAAGGAGAAAATGAAGAACAAGATCTAATCATTGAGTATGTCTTTGATTCATTTAATTCGAGTTGCGGAAAACTTTACATGATGTCTGGCTAAGCAATTTATATTTCTAGTATGTAAATTTTAATTGTAGGAACCTTTAATTTTTATCTTGATTAATCTATTCTGAGGTATTGTTTTATACTTTGTTTGATTATTGCTTTTTATTTACTAGCCACATAAAAAAATTAATTTTATATTGTTGAATTAACTCAAAGAGAGATTTAACAAGTGGATAATCAAAGTACAGGCCTAGAAGGATCAATTGGCTAAGAGGTTGTTGATTCTATAGGAGGTTGCACATGATTATTGTGATTATTGCATTAGTTAGTCAATTGTACACCTCGAGAGGGGTTTTAGGGAAGAGAAAGGCGCCTCAAGAGAGGATTTTAATGATTAGTGCTATAAGCTACCAAAACAAGAATTAGATTGACTGAAATAAGAATTGAATAGAAATACATGATAATTTACTATCCTACAATCTCAATTGACATCATTCTAAACCAATACTCATTTGCTTTCAATCATCTTTTGATTTAATTTAAGTTTTCAATCTTCGACTCTGATTTCAGCCTTGACTGAGATTAAATTGGAATTTGAGATTATTAACTACAAATTGTTATTTGAGGACAATATCCAATTATTTACAGAGTAATACTACTGTGATCCTGTAAACGTACAATGATGTCAACAAGTTTTTGGCACTGTTGCTAGGGAAACCAATTGAAATTGGTTGAATTTTAATTAAAGCTTTTATCTATTTAATTTCTTTAGCTTAATTGCATACACTTGATCTTTTTGTTTCCTTTTGGTGTTTTAGGTTTTGGATAAGTAAAGATTCTCTTAGGTTGAATAATCTTGATCTGTTAAAGACTATTAGGCAAATTCAATTGGAATCTAGAAGTCATACATCTGATATGGTGAAAGTGGAAGATCAGTTGTTGGGAATGATGGTGATGCACCATTATAGGATTTCTTTAAACCCATGTTGAATAATAACTACTTCGAAATTGCCAAAACTCCCATCAATGCCATCAACTTTGTGTTGAAGCCCTCTCTAATTACTATGGTGTGACAGTAGCAATTTGCGAGTTTAGCTATTGAGGATCTGATAGCACATCTAAACTCTTTCATGGAAATTTGCGACACTGTCAAGATAAATGGTGTAACTGAGGATCAGTTGAGATTGAGGTTTTTCCCTTTCTCTTTGAAGCTGCAAAGGTTCATCGACTAAAGGATGAGATTAGCTCATTTAAGCGGTTAGATTTTGAGTCTTTTTATGAAGCTTGGGAGAGGTTCAAAGATTGATTAAGAAGAAGTCCTCAACATGGCTATCTCCTATGGCTTCAAATTCAGATGTTCTATAGTGGTTTAACACCACTTACCAGAGCTTTGGTTGATATAGCAGCAGGACGCTCTTTGATGGGAAAATCTACTACTAAGGCTACTCATTCTATAGTGGTTTAAGACCACTTATTGGAGCTTTGGTTAATATAGCAACAGGACGCTCTTTGATTGGAAAATCTACTACTAAGGCTACTCAGCTTATAGAAGACATGGCCGCTAATGCTTACGTTCATGGGTCAGAGAGAGGATTAGTTAAAAGGATTGGATTACACCAGGTGGATGATATCACAACTCTACAAGCCCAGATTGCTGCTATGACCCCCTAGATGAATTCACTGATTGGGAAGCTTGGTAATGGCTAGATTCAACAACAACAGACTCAATCTATTCTGGCCATAGCTAAAGATCATAAAGCTCCTTAAACTAAAGAAGCATCCATAGAGTAGCTGAATGCTATGAATTAGTTCAACATCTACCAAGGTCAGTTTCAAGGGCATAATGTGCCTAAATATTACGATCGAACACCCTGACCCCCGAATCCTATTACCAACACCGCTAACTAGGCGTCTTTTTCTCTCAACTCAAGATAGAATCAAGTCAAACGTATGGTTATTCCCGCTTTCAGTATTCAAAAACTGGGATGTTACTTATATTTTTTCTTTCACATAACCATCCAATAAAATTAGAGTTCGAAAACATAACCATTAATATTATGCTTGATTAAACATGGGTATGGCATGTCAACTAGAAGTAATATGATTAAACTCATCAAGAAATAAAATACTCTAATCCCATGGCTTGAGTTCAAATGAGTTAACAACCAATACTTGGCCCATGGTCAAAGTCAATAAATAAAATAACCAAACAATTTAATTAAATGTGGGTCCCATGCCCTATGACTATAACCAAATAATTAACTTATACTCCAATACAATTCTAATAGTCCATTGTATTAAGCTACTCCAATGGTCTTCAGTTTTGCTTGTGAGGAAGTATCTTTAGTGATTACCTGAAAAATAGATTAGTGGGGTGAGCTCAAAAGCCCAGTGGATCATATACAACACTTTTCAAACATTATCAAAGTCAGAAACGTAGCACATGCAGATGCTTATAAATGATTAAATGTTTTAGACATATCAATTATTTAAGCTGACGTTAAAACCAAAAGGAATCTCCTTGGTATTCCCCTATGTTTGAATTCTTGGCAAGAACGCCCCAGATGCCAATTTTTCATCATGACACACTCGATCCTTAGTCCCATTTCGGCTACTACCACAGTAGTATAGACACCCGCCTAGGGTGGATAAATACCCACTATGATACCAGATTACTGCCACAGTATCTATGCCATCACCCTGGTACGTGGTTAGACTCTTGATTGCTTTTATTTAGTAACCATTAACATGCACAATTTATCTCACCATTACAATACATATACACTAAAAATGTTGATAAATTATCATGCATCGGGTTGCATCAATCATGTTACTCATTAATTAGCATAGATGGCATGCTCTCGAATCAATATTAAAAACACATAAGTTAAATGTCATGCTATAAATGTATAGCAACCAGCAATAAAACAAGTAAGCATTATCACATTCCTAACATACTTCTAAACAATATAAAGGCAGTAAACAATCATTCATGTATCACATTTGAAACTAAGATAATATCAGAGAGAGAGGATAGTAATCTCCACCTGATTCTTTGTTCTGTTTCCTTAACTCTTCGTTTCTATGCCCAAATCCCCTTGAGTCCTTAGCCTTTAAGGATTATAAACCATTTCTCAGTATATGTTATTTTCCAAATGTTTTTGATTCATAATGGTTTCTATTTCAAATGGGTGTGTTGTACGCAAAAAAGTGCGAAATAATTACTCTCAAGTGTTCATTATCCTATCAATGCTACGATATAGAGGTGGTATCATGGTGGTCAAGATTTCTTTTGCTCGAAAGTCTAAAAAATGCAATCATCATCATGTTACCACAGTACTCCTAGTGTTATTGTGATAACGCGAGGTTGTTCTCACATCGTGCATTTTTTTCCTTTTTCTATCATGCATGGTTTTCCTATGCATTGATTTCTACTATTGTAAAACAAACATCAAATAGGGTAGAATGATTTTATATATCACTTCCGCCCGTTGCTCCTCTCGTTTATCTCACTAGAAGATTGCTTTCAAATCTTTTCTATGTATTTGTCAAGTGAAGAGAACGTTTACTACTCAACTAATATTAAAACTGCTATCGACAGTATTTTTCAGACAAAAATAGCGTGTTACATTGTTTGCATTCTTCCCGGAAGGCGTAGCAATCCTATGCTACTCAACCCTGTGTTGTTCTTCTCATCACAATGTTTGTGAAATCAACAGAGAAGGTTGAAATAGATCAAACTTGATCTGGGATGTGTGGGCGAGGGGAGGGAATTGCAGAAAGATGGTTAGGCTTGTTTTGCGAGCAGGGAAGAGTAGATGTGGGAAAAGAGTTCATGTGCTTAGGGTTCTATGCACACCTCAATATATATATATATATATATATATATATATATATATATATATATATATGCAAGTAGTATTACAATGCACCTCCAACCTTCCCTTTCTAGTTTTCAATTGCAGTATTGCGGTATCTAGTCCCAATACCACGGTATTGGGACTATTTCTAACTGCAGTACTGCGGTATTACGTCATGATACCATGGTACCACATCTTGGTCAAAATTTGTGACTTTTTAATTATAGTACCACAGTACTGGTAGTCATGACCATGCTATTCGTACAGGCCATTTTTTCACACACCCGACGTACTACCGCAGAATTGGAAATGGGATCATAGCAGTCGTGCGAGTTTCAACAATTATTCTTTTTTGTTTATGAATCTCAAACTTAGGGTATTACAACCTACCCCCCTTAAAAGAATTTGTCCTCGAAATCTAAAGTGATCACATACCTGTACGATGCTCTCCAATTAGCTACTCCTAGTGCATAGGTTCGGGTACTTCCTCTGCATTTCGCTCTTTAACTTCCAAGTTGCCTCTTTAAGATCATGGTGTCTCCACAAAACCTTGACTAATGAGATGTCCTTGGTTCTGAGACTCTACACCTTATCATCTAATATTATGATGGCTAGTTCCTTATAACTTGCATCATCTTGGAGATTGACTTCCTCTCAATGTACGATGTGAAAGGGGTCTAGCTCATACTTCCATAGCATCGACACATGGAAAATGTTATGGATCGAGGACATTCTGTTTGGTGGATCCAGCTCATAAGCACATTCACCAACTCACCTGAGTATTTTGAATAGACCAATGAATTTTGGTATTAGTTTTTCTTTGATCCCAAAATGTTTGATCCCCTTCTGAGGGCTAATCCTCAAGAATACCCTATCACCAGTCTAGAACTCTAGTGGTTTCTTCCTCTTATCTACATAGCACTTCTGCCTACTTTGAGCCGTGGTTAACTTCTTTTGGGTCTGTTTCACCTATTTATTCATCTCTTGTACTAGGTTTGACCATATAAGTGCATGATCCTCAAATTCTGTCCAACAAGATGGAGATCTACAGGGTCCGTTGTAGAGATCGTTGTAAGGAGCCATTTTTATACTCGCTTGGTAACTATTATTGTAGGCAAACTCTACTGAGTGCAAGTATTTGATCCAATTATCCTTGAAGTCAAGGACACAAGCTCTCAACATGTCCTCCATAATCTATATTATTCTTTTAAATTGCCCATCTGTTTGAGGATGAAAGGCAGTGCTTAAGGTGAGTCTACTACCTAAATCTTTCTATAGGCCCTACCAAAACTAAGATGTGACTCGAGAATTTCTGTCTGACACTACAGTCTTGGGTACACCATTTTGCCTTACTATCTCCTTGACATATGGTTTTCTTAGTTGTCCAACAATATCTATAGATCAGATGAGTAGGAAATGAGCTACCTTCACGAGATGATCCACAATCACCCAAACTGCGCCTTCACCCTTCTGGTTTTTGGTTAGGCCGCTTATGAAATCCATTGCAATATTATCCCACTTCCATTTTAGGATCGAAAGTGGTTGCAACATCCCGGAGGGTTTTCTGTGTTTGGCATTTACTTACTAGCAGGTTAGACATTTAGAGACATACTTCGCTATGTCCCTTTCTAGATCTCTCCAACAATAGGTTTTCTTGAAGTTTTAGTACATCTTATCACCTCCTGGATGCATTGTGTACTTAATCTAATGAGCTTCATCCAGTATAGTACTCCTACTCTGCCCATTTTCTAGAACATAGACTCTGTCTGCAAGTCCCGTATATCTTTGCTATCAATCCTGAAATTGGTGTGTTTGCCTTGCTTGACGCCTTCTGTCAAATTCATAATCCACTTGTTGTCTTTCTATTCGTCTTTAATCTATTGTAAGAGATTTGGTTGGCAAACCATTGCATATAGGTATGTTTATTTGCCATTTGAACTCACACTGAGGTTGTAGTTACTGATCAGCTGATACATTTGTCCCATTGCCTCATTCCTCTTATCAAACTTCCTGCTAAGAGCATCAACTACAACGTTTGTCGTCCTTGGATGGTAGTGTAGATAGAAATCATAGTCCTTCAAAAACTCCATCCATCTTCACTGTCACAATTTAGTTCCTTCTAAGTATAGATGTACTTCAAGTTCTTATGATTTGAAAATAGGTCAAATCTCTCTCCATAGAGATAGTGCCTCCAAATCTTTAAGGCAAACACAATAGCAGCTAGTTCTAGGTCGTGTGTAGGATAGTTCTGTTCATGGATTTTCAATTGTCGAGAGGCACAAGCAATGACTTTCCCTTCTTGCATCAATACAACACCCAATCAATTCTATGAGGCAGGCATCAGTATACAGAGCATATCCAACACCATGATTAGGGGTAACCAAAATTGGAGCTGAAGTCAACCTCTTTTTCAGCTCTTGGAAAGATTCCTCACACTTTTTATCCCAAATGAACTTTTGTTCTTTCTTGGTCAACTTAGTCATATGTCCAGCTAACTATGAGAAGTCTTAGAAAAACCTGTGATAATATCCTGCCAAATCCAAGAAGCATTTGATCTCAGTCACCCTTCTTGACTTCTCTCAATTAGCTACTAACTTCACTTTATTCGGATCGGCTGATATTCCTTTAGCTAATACCACATGGCCAAGAAACTTGACCGTCTTCATCCAAAATTCACACTTGCTAAACATATCATACAACTCATTTCTCCCTCACAATCTTCAAGTGTTCTACATGCTCAACTTCTGATCTGTAGTACATTAGGATATCATTCACAAATACTACTACAAACCGACCCAAAAACTGTCAGAAGACTCTGTTCATTAAGTCCATGAATGTAGTTGGTGCATTGGTCAAACCAAACGACATCATTGTGAACTCAAAATATCCATATCGAGTCCAAAAAGTTGTCTTAGGTATGTCAGCCTCCCTGATTCTCAACTAATGGTAACATAACCTCAAATCAATTTTAGAGAAGTGAGTGGCTCCTTTAATTGATCAAACAAGGCCTCTATCCTGGGCAAAGGATACTTATTATTTATGGTCACTTGGTTGATCTTCCTGTAGTGAACACATAACCTCATTGAGCCATCTTTCTTCTTCATAAATAGTATAGAAGCTCCCCATGTTGATTCACTAGGTCTAATGAATCCCTTTCCACATAGTTCATCCAACTAAGTCTTGAATTCGATCAACTCCATAGCGCCATTCTATAGGGAGGAATGGTTATAGGATTTATATCTGGATGCAGTTCAAATGATTTGTGCCTAGATGTAGTTTAAAGGATTTGTGTCTGGATGTAGTTCAATCTTGAACTCTACTTGTCCATGTGGTGGTAGTCCAAGTAAATTGTCTGGAAACACATCTGGATACTCCTACACTACATGCATCTCCCGAATATCTTTCGGCTCCCTAATATCATCATTCAAAACTTGTGTGAAGTCTTCACTCTGCCTTATGCAATGTAGCATTGTGGTTATAGGGCTTCAAGTAATCTCTACTATCCTCCTTGACCTTTACTAGTTCACCAGATGGTAGAGTCAATGTGATTCTCCATCTTGGGCAATCAATCTAGGCTTGGTATTGGGTTAACTAGTCCATGCCTAGTATGACATCATAACCGTGGAAAGGTAACACTCTAAAGTTAGTAGTTATCAGTTTATCTCCAAATCTCAACTCACATGTACAAGTTTTTTACGCAATCATCGTAGTTTTTATGGGGGTAGATACATACAATGGTTTTAGTGGTGTGGATGTCACTAGTTGTAATATCTTTACTAGGTCTTCTAAAACCAATGACTTAGTGGTACTTGAATCAAATAAGATCTTAACAACAACATTAAATAGTAGGAACATACCTTTGATAACAGGAGCTGGGTCCGCCTGTCCATCCTCAATAGCAAACACTCGGGCTTGATTTTGTCTACCCTGCTACTACTACTGTTGTTGCTAGGGTTGCCTCTATTGTGGTTGCTGCTATCCAGTACACCTTGGTTCTTGCCCTGACCATTATTCTACCCTTGGAATTGTCTCTATGGTCCCTGGTTTTGACAATCCTTAGCAAGATGTCCTATTTGTCCACAGCCATAGCAAGTTCCCTCTCTCCGAGCCAGCTGCTTGTCGACTTTGCCCTGGTTCTATTGCTTTGGTGGCTGGTTCTTGTTTTGCTTCTTTTGTTTCCCTTGGAACTCTTTGTTATTGCTTGGTCTCTTGCCCTTTCTTCTCAAATTCTATTCAAAATTGACCTCTTGCTTTGTCAATAATGTTTTCTCCACTATTTCCTTGTAAGTCTTTCAACTCATTGGATTCACCACTCTGTGAATTTCAACTTTCAGGCCTTCTACAAACCAGTGGGCTTTCATTTTCTCATCCTTGATCAATTCTAGTGCAAACTTGGCTAATTCAGGAAACTTGACCTCATACTCAGACACAGTCACGTATCTCTGAGTCAACCTAATGAACTTAGACTACATCTACATTTGTGTGGCCTCTGGAAAGAATTTATCATAAAACACTTCTCTGAATTCTTCCTAGTTCATGTGTCGAACATTGACCTTTGGATTTGCCTTCAACATCTGCCACCAACTCCTGGTTAGTCACTTAAATTGATGTGTGGCCAGCTCAATTCTGCATGGTCCTATAGCCCCTAGCACATCCAGGTGTTCGTCTATACATTTTACAAGTGATTAGATGCTTTAGATTTATTTGAGAGACCTTGGAATTGTTTAAATTCGAACTTGTGGTTTATTAGTTTACTTGAAAATTTCATTGATCCAATCTATGTACTTAGAAGCTTATTTCAAAAAGAAAAATTAATGACTATCTAAACTAATTTTATCATTACTTGAAAGAGATGGAAAGATAGAGTGTAGCTGAATTAAGTAGCACTCTGGCTCTCGGGGTATGGCAGCCTTGTGGCTTTTCTCTCGTTAGATGGGCGAACATCTCTGCGCGGGGCCTGAGAGGCGTGCGCGGACCGTGGGCTGGGGTGTTACAGCTCCTTGACTATTACAGCCAAGGTATGGCTTTATCTCATTTGTGCTAATATCTTACCCTCTTTGGTGATTAATAAGGTGTTGCTGGAAAGGGTTGTGCTTGTTTATTGCATCATGAAAGGCCTATCTATCAACATTGGCACTATCATTTCTAATTCAATTCGGACAGCCATTCATAAGACTAACACTAGTCTACCACACCCCACCCTCATCACTAAGTTATGTAGGAAGGCTAGTGTCACTTGGCCAAACAATGAACCTATTTTGATAATGAAAGATCACTTATCTATGAAGATGGTCACTACTATTCTTGTGAAGAGGAGGAGGATCGTGGAGACGCCCTCTACTTTTGCTCCACCTCTGCTGCCCCTACCCCTGCTTCTTCCTTGTCAGACTCTCATGCTACTCTCTATGGGCTAGCTAACCTTTACCACCTCTTGTATATTACCCATCCACAATTTTGACAAACGACGCCTTTTCCCCCTTGCCTAGTTGCCTATATGGATAGTAGTTGTCGCGACGAACTGCCACCCCATACAGGTGATGATGATGACGATAAGGATAGAGATGACACTGCAGCCGACGGTGCTAATGACAATGATTTCATCACCGAGACTGAGCTCTTTGGATAGGAAGCCTCATACTTATATTTTACTTTTTTTTTGAGGGGGTGTATATTTTCATTATGCTACTGAACTTACGACTTCTGCACCAGCTACTTACTTCTATTAATCTCACTTAACTCTTCAATTAGCATGCCTTATTGTGTACTTATTACTAACTTTACTTGACTCTTTTTGGTTCTAGCATGTGTCTAATAGCAAGTATATTTAAGAAGCTTGTGTGTAAGTGTGTCATCTCCTTGTTTGTATGCATCATAGCGAAGTGTGCTCTTGAATACAAGGCACAATTTAAGTTTGGGGTGCACATTGAAGAAAATCTTCTTCAATTTTAGGTTATGTTTCTTTTATTTACATATTATGTGCTCCATTATTTTTGAACAGCATAGTTATAGGCATATCACATTGTATTATTGCAATTCTGTCATATAGATAGCACAATCATCTATTTAGCTTTAAGGCATGAGCATATAGAGCATATTAGTATCATTAAGGCTAGATCCATGCCATATTTTTAAACATTTTCATTGAGTGACCTATGAGATTGAAAATTCCTCTAGTGTGATGAGACAAAGAACTATGATACTTTCAAATAGTCTGTGTGCATGGTTCATCCAAAATTTAACATTGACAGAACTCTTTAGTATTAGGTAAATTGAAAACCTGAAAATTGAAGAAAATGAGGAGTAGAAACCAAAACACAAATGGAGAGAATTTTCCACGAACTCTTGAAATAATCAAATTTATTTTGAATACTACTTAAGAATGACCTTGGGAAGGACATGATGTAGGTCATCATTGTTTGAGTTGTAACCTAACGGCCGGTCCTAGCACCAAAAGTCCTTTGTAACCAATTTTAATCCTTGAAGCCCATTTTCTTATAATGAACCTAAACTATATATATATATATAAACACTCTATTTTGTTATGTATATCTTAAAGTTATTTGTGTGCACCCATGGTTATAATCATTATTATTATGATGAAGTGAAAGAAGGAGGGGACGCTGACATTGTGATACATATGTTTGTAATTGTTTTCATATTATTGTTTAAAAAAAAAAGAAAATACATAAGTCATATATGTAGTAGGTCAGTATTATCAATAAAATTTGAGCTTCTTACTTCTACATGGGTGTATATATATGGGTTCCAAGTGAAGTGCATGTGATTACATAAGTTTGGGGGAGCTGTGAAAATGAGGTGGAATATATGAACAAAAAAAAAAACAAAGGAGTATACAGATAGGATCACGCGATAATGAAAATCAATCAAAGCATGTTGTTGTTATTGCTATAAATGTGCATTTGAGTCAGAATGAAAATCCTATCACACTTACACCTTGAGCCAGGCCATGTTATAACCTGAAAGGAAGATCACTAATCCTAACTAGAGTTTGACATGAGTAGAAAATAGATAGAAGAGAGTATTGAGATGGTCTGTGTACTTAGGTATAAGGAGAGGATTTCAATGAGTGTGATGGCAACTAGAAATCACCTACAAAGTCTAGGAAGATTGAGTACCAACAAATGAGAGGGTGAAGTTGTGAAAGAATGGAGGATGGACTAAAAATCTATACAACCAGAAGGGTTCTAGGGACATGTCAGTGAATCACAAGCTATAGGAATGGAAGATGGAGGTCACAATGATGGGTGAAATGGCTTCAATTGTATATGGTATGGTGTTTAAGTTTTAGAGTTTGAGTCATTGTTTGGGGACGGCAATAGTTTAAGTTTGGTGGTACTTGTTAGTTACATTGCATAATAGCCAAATACTAAGTAGCTTATATATGTTTTGCATAGGTTTAGGTAGGAAATAGAGTGTATTTACTTATAATTTGGTACATAAGCATTTGTAGGAGCATTGCAAAGTTAATTACATGTTTAAAGAATTTCAATATGGTATCTATGCATTTCTATCTGTGATTTAATGTCATGGAAATGATCTTAGTGATTTGTGATGGTTCAAGATGGTTGGAAACACATACACTAAAGAGAGAAGATGAAAAAGGCTTAAATTGATGGTATCCAACTTACTACTATGGTAAAGTAATATTATACCACAATAATATGAACATGAACAAGATGATGGATAGGTAGAACATTACCATGGATTAGTGCCGAGGTATCCAGAACATGACGTAGTGCAAAAGATGCATTATCGTAGTAATGTACCATAATAACCAGAGAGGAAAATATTGTTGTTGAAGTGTTACCCCGGTACAGTATTGCGGTAACATGGGGATGAGTCAAATATTGTGACTTTCGCAAATTTGTGATTATTGGCACTACCACGTTTAGTTACCGTGGTAGTGCGATTAAGTTATAATTTATGGTTTTATAATTCATGTTCTAAGTGTTTTTGAGTGACATATATAAATAGGAACACGGTATTAGGGTAGAAAAATGGGAGTTTACGCTATTGACGGCCAAAACACGAAGAAGAGAGCAAAGACGAAGGAGAAAATGAAGAACAAGATCTAATCATTTGAGTATGGTCTTTGATTCATTTAATTATAGTGGCTGCAAACTTTACATGAAGTATGGCTAAGCAATTTATATTTTTAGGATGTAAATTTTGATTGTAAGAACCTTTGATTTTTATCTTGATTAATCTATTTCGAGGTATTATTTTTTACTTTGTGATTATTGTTTTTTATTTACTGGCCACAAATAAATTAATTTTAGATTGTTGAACTAACTCGAGAGAGAGGTTTAACAATTGGATAATCAAAGTATAAAACTAGAATGTTCAATTGACTGAGAGTTTGTTGATTATATAGGAGGTTGCACATCATTACTGTTTTTATTCATTAGTTTGTTAATTGTACACCTCGAGAGGGGGTATTAAGGAAGAGACTAATAGGTATTAAGGCGCCTTGAGAGAGGGTTTTAATGATTAGTGTTATAACCTACAGAAACATATATTAGATTGATTGAAATAAGAATTGAACAGGAATACATAATAATTTACTATCCTAGAATCTCAATTAACATCATTCCAACCGATACTCGTTTGTTTTCAATCAACTTTTGATTTAATTTAAGTTTTCAACCTTCAACTTTAATTTCAACCTTGAAAAAATTGACACTGAGATTAAATTGAGATTTGAGATTATTAACCACAAACTGTTCCCTCATGATGGTATTCGTTATTTACTGAGCATTACTATTGCAATCTTGTATACTTGCAGTGATATCAACATATGCTTTTGGGTGATTGTTTGATTAATTAAAGAAGTAGTAAGTGGTTGCTAGATTAAGTGTCGAATATGAATACAAGGCACTTGCTCAAGCTATTTCTGAGGATTGTTGGCCAATATCTTTATTGTTGGATTTGCACATAGATCTTCTTGGTATTCCTTTATCGTGGTGTGATAATATGAGTGCTCAAGCCGTACCCAGCAACCCAATATATCATGTTATAAAAAAGCACATTGATCTTTATTTTCTATGTGACTTGATTATGGATCATAAACTAGAAGCCTAACATGTTCCTTCTTTTGATTAGTTGGTTGATGGCTTGACAAAGGTAGTGTCGAGTTTTAGGTTTGCTTATCTTATAGACAATCTTCATGTGTATCATCCACCCTTTCAATTAAAGGGGGATGTGAGACTAGCACATTGATGTGCAATTTATCACTAAATAACTATTTGTAATGGTGTAATAGAGGATAAGCTGGTAAAGAGTTAGAGGTTAGTCAAAGTGATTAGCTCATGTTGAATCAATTCATGTCACTTGTAATGATTATATTGCTTGTTGTAAACAAAATTACACTAGAAATACACTGATCAATCTTATTTTCTCTATTGAGCTGATAAAGTTGCTATTTTTACTATTCACACCTTAAATTTAATTATTTTGTATGATTAGATTTAAAATATTTACAGATTTCAAAAATAATAATTAGAAATGTTAAAAATTAGGGTTTGACGACTTATAACAACCTCCTAGTTTTTGAATTAGTTTGGCAAAAGTGATCTAGTGAAAAAACATTCCACTTACCTTCTAATTTTTTTCTCTGTTCCCTACCATTCTTGTGTATGGTTGCCCAACACTTTCTCGTAAAAAAGGTAAGATCATATGAAAAAATAAATTAAATATTAAAATGGTGATTATATCTTCAGTTGTCATCTTTTCTTCTCCACAAACATATTCCCCACCAACAGATGATGGAACAAATTGAACAGACAAGCAATGGCTAGGCTTTTCTATCCATTTATAGATTTCTTCCATCAAAGATAAATTACTACACATGACTATTGGTTTACTACTATTCAATGTAAATAAAAATTATGATTACAATATTACAATGTAACAGTAGAATTAATCAAGCAGGTTATTGGTTAATTTATTTGGATAGTATCCTTAGTTACTACACTAGCCATAACAACTCGTAATAGTGCAAAAATCTCTCACTTGGCTTAGTTTTGAATAACATTTACTTTATATGGCTATAAATGTACCAACATTGTATTTATGTAAAAATTATAAAACTTAAATCATGGTGGCTAGGTTCTTTAGACAAAATTATCCTTCCATGTATTACAAATCTAATCATTTCTAAATAAAAAAGTTATGTATGGATAAACTTCTTACAAGTCATTCAGGGTCTTTCTTTATGAATTCTAATGAATCCTATATGTGCAAATAAAACTTTATTTCACCAATAGAAATATGTATACGTATAAAGAAAATGTTAACAAAAGCTAATTAACAAGAAAATCAACAAAGTAAGCTACTAAGTCCCACATTTGAAATATGATCCTTATACTAATTGCCTGACAATCCTTTGGTCGTAAGATTTGGTAACATGAGATGAGTCGCAATATGCTCAATGCCAATTGCATGGTCCTTGATGTGGTCTCAAACAACTAAATACTTTGTGTCTATATATTTGCTTCAATTGCCACTGTTGTTATTCTTTAAAAAAAAATAATTTTGTCAATTTATCAATATAAATCATTAACCGTCTTTAGACTGTATCAACAATCTAGTAAATTACACAAATGTGATGGTTGAGACAAAATTTCTCAATCATAACACTTGTGTAGTAGCTTCATAACATCCAATAAATTCTACTTTGGTAGTAAATCAACTAACAATTATTTCTTTAATGCTTCTCAATGGTATATAACTACAAGCAAGTTAAAATTTAAAAAAAAAAACAAAAAAAGAAAACATAGCTTGATGTAGACTTTCTACTATTGGTACATCCAGTAAAACTAGAATTTGAATATCTTGCCACCTCCAAATGGTTTGAATGTTTATATGCTAGCTTAAAACCTTTTTTTAGGCTATGTCAACACCTTTTTAGCAACCTTTCAATGCTCCATTCTCAGATTACTTTGAAATCTGAACAATGACCCTACTACAAAAACAATATTAGGTCTAATGTAGACTTGAGTGTATGTTAGCCTTCCAATGACTAATGCATAAGGTATATTCGTCATTTGTTTCCATTCCAATTTATGTTAGGGATATTGATAATGATGAGTCTCTACCATTTAATAATGTGTGCTACTATAAAGGAGCATTATTCCATGTTAAACCTTTTTAAAACTTTTTTAAAGTAGGATTTTTGAAAAAGGCGTAATGTTCTCTTCGACCTCTCTGTATGAATCTCTATGCCAATAACATAAGAGGCTTTACCCATGTCATTCATTTAAATAATAATCCAAAATCACTACCAGCAAGTAAAATATCATTTACATAAAAGATTAAGAAAATATATTTGCACCCACTGAACTTGAGATATATGCATTAATCAACAATATTTTCCTCAAAGCTATACAAGAAAATACAATTGTGAAACTTTAAATTCCCTGGATAGGAGGCATGTCTTAGTCCATGTATATATTTCTTTGATTTACAAACCAATTAACTATTGGGATTTTCACTAAAGCCTTCAGGTTAATTCATATATACCTCCTCTTCCACTTCTCTGTCTAGGAAATCTATTTTCAAATCCATTTGATATAGCTCTAAATCAAAACATGCTGCTTAAATCATGATAACTCTAAATGAATCCATTTTAGAAATAGGATAAAATGTTTCATGGTAATCAATGCCATTTTTTTGAATATATCTTTTTGCGACAAGTTTAGATTTATATCATTTGATGTTACTAGGAGCATTTTTTTTTGGTCTTATAGACCCATTTATTGGCAATGGTTGTTTTACCAAATTGTAACTGAACGAGATCCTAAACTTGATTATAAGCCATAGAAGTCATTTCTTCCTCCATAGCATTGTACCATGTTGTTGAATTTTTCCATTCATGGCTAGGTAAAATGATAATGAATCTTGTTGAAACTAACATCAATATCAAATTCTTGGAGGTATACAATATAGTCACTTGGAATTGTTGCCTTTCTAACTCTTGAGGACCTCCTTACAACCTCGGTATTGTTGTTATTTTGTAAATTTGAAGTCAAAGTTTCTATATGTTCAATTTGAAATGTAGGTTTTAGAATTGGTTCTTTTTCAACTGTATTGAATGAATTTCCTTATAAGGAAATTGTTTTACTTGATTGAGAAGATGAAACAATATTAATTTTTCAAAATTAAAGAATTCTTGGGAAATCACTTAATCTGACATCAAGATCTTCTAGAAATTTAACATTTTTAGCTTCAACAACCTTAGTTGAATGTCAGGAACAATAAAATTTGTATCCTTTAGACATCACTAAATAATTGATGAAAAAACTACTAATTGTTCCATGATCCAACTTCTTTATTTGAGGATTATAATCGTTAACCTCCACTTGGCATCTCCAAACATGTAAATGCCTTAAACTAGATTTTTGTCCATTCCAAATCTCAAAAGGAGGTGTAGGTACAATGTTTTAGATGGAGCCTTACTTAGGATGTATACAACAACTTCTAAGGCTTCACTTCATAAAAATAGGGGAAGACTTGAATTGCTAGTCATGCTTCTTACCGTGTCCATTAGAGTTAGACTTCTCTATTTTAATGCACTATTTGTTGTGTTGTGTGCTTGGCCTTGTGTATTGAGCAATTATGCCTAATTCTTGAAGAAGCTTAGCAAATGGACTAGGAATTTGACGTTTTTCCATTTACCTTCCATAATATTCTCCACCTCTATTAAATCTTACAGTTTTAATATTTTTGTCCTTTTGTTTCACTACTTTTTACATTAGAAATATTAAAAGCATCTAATGCTTCTTCCTTAATAATTAATTGGGCAAAGATACATATATCTATTGTGGTCATCAATAAATGAGATAAAATATCTTCGACCATTCATACAAGGAGTAAAAAATAGTATACAAATATTTGTGTGCACAATCTCAAGGATATTAGAACTTCTTTTCACACTTTTTATGAACTTGTTTGTTTGTGTGCCCTTAATAAAATTAATAAAGTTCCAAAATTAGCAAAATCAAGACTTTGTAAAACTTGTTCCTTTACTGATGTTTCAATTCATTCTAAGGACATATGTTCTAATCTCCTTTGCCATAAAAAACATGAGTTCTCATCAACAATCCGTCTCTTTGTGCCAACAATATCGCGTGAGGACAACAAACTGGATTCATAATTGCATTTAGAGCAATTTTAATAAACCATCAATGATAACTCTATTACAAGTTAAAACATTACTTAAATAGCTTAAAAGATAAGTTCTCAAACAGAAACATAAAGTCTAAAGACAATAACTTCGAAGCAAAAATTAAATTTCTACTAAAATTAAAAAAAACTAAAAAGTATTGTCCAATAACAACTCAGAACCTGATTCTAAAACTAGTCTAAAAGTTCATACACCCTTGACTTGTGAACACATGTTGTTACTATAACTGTTTCATTCATTTGGCTTCAAAGTCTTTACGTATTGAAAGCCATGCATGACATTTACAACATGGATTGTAGTTCCATAATCAATATCATAGAAATGTCATAACCTTCTTTGACATTCAACAAAAGTTTTGGCAGCCTAGATGACCCATGTAATAAATTGTACAGTAAAATATGTATATATAAAATAGATCTATCATAGATCATTCATTGCATAAATAGATTTATGATATTTAGATCATTTTTTAAAATCAAAACTACTGTTCTGATATCAAATGAAAAAATAAATTAAATATTAAAATGATGATTATACCTTTAGTAATCATCTTTTTTTTCACAAGCTTATGCCCTGCTTATTAATGATGGAAAAAGATAAATGCACAACCAAGGGCTAGGCTATGTTACACACTTATAGACCTCTTTCCATCAAAGAGAAACCAATATGCATGAATGTTGGTTTATGCTTATTCAATACAATTAAAAATTACCATTACAATATCACTGCATTTTAATAATAGAATTAATTAAGTGAGTTATTAGTTAATTTATTTGAAAAAATATGGTGAGTCAATACTCTAGCTATAATACTCATTTACTAATTAAACAAATACCCAAAGGATTCATAGGCTTTTTGGTCTCCATGATAATGAGTCATCCTCTATGTGAGGGAACGCAACTCAATAAGACCTATGAGGATCAATCCACCATAAAAACTATGGTTGGCAAAAGATAGAAGTACTTATTGATAAATGAGACAATAGTTAAGATGCTTTGGCAGAAATTGTAAGATGAATACATAACAAAATGTAATGCTAATTGGATACATTAGATATGACACCCATGATTAAATAGTTGGAAGGATTTAATAAAGTTCAAGTTGATTTGTTAATTATAAAGGCTATTGGTTTTTTTTTTTTTTTTGGAAGAAAAGCTATGACATTGACTAATATCATCAATTTTCTACTGCATAATTGTTTTTCTGTGTATATATATATATTGGTGATGGATACATCTTTCAGATTTGATTCTGAAAAAGAAGGTAGCCAGCGGCAAACAGGGAGAATGGCCATACCTTGTTCCTACCACCGACTGCGATGATTAAAATGATAAATCGCACATTGTCTTTTTCTTCTCTTGCTTATCTCTTTGGGAAATTGAAAGTTCCGTAGGTAGGGCTAGATTGTTCAATATACTCCATATACACGTGTGGTCATACCTACGTGCACTTGTTTCTATCCTCGCGCATTAATGGATTGTGGTCTGCTAGCTCTGGCAGTTTCTAGGAGATTTCGCCAGCATTGCACAAAATGGGTAGGAGAGAATAGAATACAAACAAATAAGCTCTGTTCTTTTCGCTGTACTGGGACAGTGTTTCCTTTCAACTCTTGATCTTAACGACAAATGCCCACTAGTTTGCATGAACAGGAAACCCCCTGATTGCATTATTAACTTGAAATTTGTGCGCCATGCGTGCTTCTTACGTAGAAGATCACTTTCCTGTGAGTGAATTGGCATCTTGCCCAGATGTGATGACCCATGAGACCAAAAAAAAGAAAAAGGAGAAAATGATGAAAAATTAATTAATAATAATAAAGTTATATATCTTGAAACAAGATTTGAATCTATCTTACGTATCCATCAATCAAAATTTTAGGGAATGGAAGTTTGTGCGAAGGGAGAGGCATGTGTACGACTACAATGACGGTATCTCCTCTCAAGTCATTGTTGATGACTAGTACACAATTTGGCCATCCCTTTGTTACGTGGAAAACGATTGATTTGTACAAGGAGGAGGGGTCGCGTTGAGAAATTTGGTGTGTCTTGGCAACCGCGTGTTCGCCAATTTATCAATCATGCAACACAAATTCTAGGAAGCTTCTTACGTTTGAGGTGGCCTTCAATTTTAAAATTATTTTTTCTAACAAAAGTTATGATTTATCGAACTACTCTACTACTTTATTAAGAATTTTTAAATTTTTGTTTGGTATCACAGTCAAAATTTGTATTCCATAGTCAGAAAGTAAAAAATTAAAAAAATTAAAAAAATTGTTTGATGTGTTGTAGATTTTCGTGAGAAAGTTCATGGAGGTCACATTAAGTATGTAAACAAATCATAAAAAATGACATTTCTATATTTTGGAATTTTTTTATGAAAATAATTTATAATTTTATCATACGAGACAAGTTATTTATTTATTTAATTTTTTTGTAATTTTTGCTTTCGAATACCAAAGACCATATTTAAATTGGATGTTAATCACAACTTTAATGGTTTGATTTTTTTAAGTTAAATGAATGGCTATGAATTTAGAGTTTTAACATTAATTTGTTGGTTTAATGTGATAAAATACTGAACTTATTGGCGTATCCTCTCACATTCATAGATTTTAGAATATAGTAATTCTAGCTGAGACTATTGTGTCACGCACCAATTGCCTTTATAGTCTTCAAGACTGTATTTTAAACAAAAAATAAAGTTTTCTTTAGTGTAGTAAGTTGTTATATATGTGTCAGTCCCAGCCAGTCAAATCAAAAAAGAAAATGGAACTACATCAATCATGACCCATTTTGGATATAGATTTTTGACTTGATTATCCTAAAAAATTTTAAAAAGTTATAAAAGTGTCACCGCCATAGGTTTGCATAGTCAACATTCAAAACGTCGTCACGACGGTGCGTAAGGTGATAAAGTATTACTAAAGACATCTTTACAAAAAATATATTTAATATATATTAATTTTATATTAAAAATGTTTTTTTAAAGACATCTACAATACAAAGTTTTTCCTGAAAAGATGAAAAACCGCCTTCCATTGAAAAAGTACCCAAAACAGAATTAAAACAAAAAAAAGAGATAAAAAAAATAAGGTGTCTTTCAAGAAGATGTCTTTTTTTATTAACCAAAAGAAATAATGATTTTTAGTTTTTGACATACCATTTCTATTTCTTAATTTACGTTAGGCGAAGGCGTCTTCTTTGAAGATGCCTTGACTTAGTGTTTTTATTCAAACTGAAAACTTATTGTGGTGTGTAAAAAATTGAAAAATGATCATCAAAACTATCAATTATTTCACTTGTGTTCCAGATATGACACCACAAGCATCTTCGCCTAGCAATGTTCATATTATATGGGTTTCGAATGTTCGTGTTATTCACCAATTTGTGATAAAATCCCTCTTATGTTGTCTGTCAATTTTTTTGCCATTTTTATTTAAACTTTCAAGGGAAAACATCACTTATTATTGTATATTAGTTTGGTGGGTCTTTTTTTTTTTTTTTTTTTTTTCTGAGGAGGTGAGAACTTGGGTCAAAACAAAAAATAAAAAATAATAAAAAAAGAAAACGAGAAAATTTTTTTTTTTTAAAAAAGCATGGTCCCAAAGATGAAAAGAATAAAGAAAATCCCAAAAAAATTGGGCCAAAAGCATCGTGGTCCAAGAAGAAAATCTAAGAAAAAATGATATAAAAAAACATGATCTCCCGTGATATGTTAAAAAAATTCAGAGAAAAAGAAAAAAAAAAAAAGTGATCCAAGAAAAAAACAAGAAAAACAAAAGTGAAAAAAACGGGTCTCACATCTTCAACCTTCATTTACATTGCAAAAAAAAAAAATAGAAATAGTCGTTGTATGTCTTTTTAAAACACGTCACCTCATCATTTAAAAAATATAACGTTGTAGAGTTAATTATAATATAATTAACTTCAATTTTTTTTAATGAAATATCAATTTGAATAAGTTGTGTTAATAATAATAATTATACAAACAAAATATTATTATTATTATATATTATTATTACCTTATAAATATATTTTTAATTTTTAGTTACTAATTTCTTTTATTATTATTATTATTACTATTTTCAGTTTTTATACATCCCAAATGATTGAAGGAATTTTTTAAAAAAAAAAGAAAAATATTTTTCTCAATTTGAAATAATTCATAATTAAACTTTGTGTTTAAATGCAACCTCTCAAAATACTTGTTTGGTTGAAGTTTTTTTTTCTCCATTTGTTATATTAATGGTTTTCTAATTCATGGGCCACAAGGAGCATCGTACAATAGGCCACTAATTAATGTTTTGAGAGTTACGATAGATATTAAATTTAAAGAATTTGAAAGAGTTATTTGAAGTGCATTAGGGATTTTAATCTGTACAATGATGACTATCAACTTTAGATATCCTCTTTTTCTTTTGTAACATGGGATTAAATTATTTGATGGCTCTTACTAGAAAAGCGCCCACCTCCTCACAGTATGGAAGTGTATATAAAAGTTGTAGATGGAAGTTGAACCCAAGGTATTGAAGATGGGGGTTGTCAACATCATGGAGATTTTTCTGCCCCTGGTACATAAAGATCAATGTAGAACATTCGTCAATCAACAATTTCTCCTATTGAAGGTGCAAGGTAAAAATAAAAAATGCCTTTGGATGTGTTGGTCCTAGTGTACATTTATCTAATGATGATGATGATGATTTTGCTGATGACGAAGATTATGTGGAAGATAGTGGACACCTTAATGAGTACAGTGATTATAGTGACAAAGATAATTATGAAGATGATCAATTGGAGATATGTAATTCTACTGATATTCGTTATCAATTGTTTAATATGATTGAATGGGATCATTTTATGAATGTGTCTCCAGTATGACAAGATCCCAATGGGCTAAGCAAAGAGCATAATGAATTTGAAGATAGTGAAGTGCACGGTATTAAAGATTCACCACAACCTTCAATGGTAGGTTTCATGAATCCTTTCCTACAATTTATGGGACTTAATCACCAAACCATGACTCCAATGTCAGACGATCATCAAAATGTTTCTATGGGCTGGGATGAACCACACGATCTTTGCAAATAACTCACATATCCTAGTAAAGAAAACTTGCAATATTATGTAAAATGATGTTGCATAGCCAAACAACAAAAATATATTGAGGTTCATTCAGAATCAAACTTCTGGTCAATTTAATACAATAAGTGGAAAGGCGATTGTCAATTGAGGCTAAGGGCTTTCAAGCTCAAAATCAGCTTGTATAGAATGCGTCTTTATAAAAGACATCTTCAATAGTACATGCCCACCTTACCTGCCTTTGTGGCACTTTGTTGGACGTTCAAAATGCAAAATTAGGACAATAGGGTCAAGATTTTAAAATAAGGGTTTTTCTGTCATTTTTAAAATTTTTTAGGATAATTGGGTTAAAAATTTATTCCAATACAATCCATTATTAAATTAAGATCCACCCAAAAACTTTTATAAAGTCGTCCAACATTGCCCCTTTTTTAGTAGATTCTCGTAAAGTGTTATTTTTGACTTGTCTATACATTGGATGGTTCCTCAATTTCTTTCAATCTAAATAGCCAAGCTACAACAATATTCAACTCCTTACTAGGCATCATACTGCTTTTTGATTGTATTAAGAATCACGAGAATACATGCAAAACCTTCTTCATATGAGTTCGGAATTTGAAATAAAAGCATGTCTTACATCCACATCCACTTAATTCAAATGGAGCATAGCCATTCACACTCACAAAATACACTCTAGTAATTAACCTTGTTTCATGCACAATAGAAAACATTGTGATTAGATAGCCCATTTGGGCAACAAAAAAAAAAAAAGAAAAAAAAGATATTAGATAGCACAGGAAGGAAAACACTTTTGAGGGACATCTTCAAAGTTAAGTTTTTAAAGTAACAACATTGTCAACTAAAAAATTTTATTTTTAAATGAATTGTGCAAACCAAAGAAATGTAGAGATACAATAAATTAGAGAAACAAGGTTCATCAACAAAGTATTCAAAGCGAGTAAAGGAAGTGAAAGCACCACCAGAATATATGAACTATTGGATAAAGTTAGTAGGATTGACTTAGAATTTTGGTCGAGTAACAATATATAAATCAAGTAAAATAAATATTACACATTAAGGTTAGAGTATAACTCAATCTCCTTGAGACAATCATATTTTGTTAAGGTACTGACGGTGTATGACTTTTACATTTTAAGATATAACAATCATTTTGTGTGATTGTGACACTATAGTTCACTGTAACAATCGGGCTGAAATTGGTATACTCAAATCATAAATGAAAAATGCTCAAGAATAGAAAAGAAAGAAAGAATGAATGAATAAAAGAAAATCAATATCTATGATTTCTAAGATGAAAAATTTATGAGAATGGGATTCTCTATTTATTGTCAATTTGTGGTTTGTTGCGACAACCTTCATGTAATGGTCTAAAAAAATTTATAAAATAAATAATTAAATAAGTAAGTAACTAAATAATTTTTTTTTTTTCTAATGGTGAGTTGGTTCTTAAAACATAAAATAAAAATGAGAAACCATAGAAAATATGACATAAATGATGCATACTTAGATGTATAAGGGGTGTAACATTGTGTAAATTGTAAATTGTATACAAAAAAGGACCCAAATAAACATAAAAAAAATTGGCTAAGGAGAGAGATTCTCCACATTCCCAAAGAGGCTTAGATGATAAGGAGGTTGGATTGGGATGGATCACTACAATGGATCATCACAAGCATTCCTAGATACACTCAACCTCATCTAAAAAGCTCGTAAACCTATATATAAATATATATCCAAACCTGGTGCCATCCCACTCTCAAAAATTGACTTCCCTTCTTTCCTTCTTTTCAAAATCCATTCTACAAGTTGACAACAGAGGAAGCATCATTAAAGTTTGAGATTTCGTGCCATCACTCTCCTTTCGACGAGCCTACAAGGTAAAACTTGATTCTTGAATGTTAATCTCATTCTTTTCCCATCTTTTTGAGAATCAATTCCCAGTCAACAATCCCTAAGACTCATTTTAATCCCACCATCAAAAACAGATATCAGATCATCCCAAAAGCATTTAAGAAGCCTTTGTTGAAGTACATGTCGTTAACAGGGTATTTCCAATAACATAAATAAGGTATATGAATTCTACTTCTTCGTAAGGATTAGCCCTTGTTCTTTGACATTGAAATTAAGATATTAGGCTGCTAAGAACTAGAAAAACCATAGATGGAAAAAAATGCACAAATAGTTATTTTTATTCTAGTTACCGTGGTACTGCTCTTCATTAATGCGAAATTGTGTTCTTTTCTTCTTCATTTTTGTTTTATTTTGTTTTGGTTACAATTGTACTGTAGTCTTTTCTTCTGTTTTTTTTCTTGTTGTTCTGGTTACCTCTTGATACACTATGGGTTATTGTTAGTTGCGTAGCAAACTAACATTATAATAGGTTAAAGGTTGCATTTTAGGAGCAATAAAGTAGAATAGAAGTTAAAATTGCATAAATTAGTCATAGTTGCATGTAATC